>KK121307.1:131760-150006 GCA_000611955.2 Stegodyphus mimosarum
TTTTTTTTTTTTTTTTTTTTTTTTTTTTTTTTTTTTTTTTTTTTTTGGTAGGGGAGGATAAGAGGGTTTTGGGGAAGAAATCTATGAGAAGAAGGTGTTACCAACAATTTTAATAATGATTAAAAAATATCCAAAGAGTAAAAAACATTTTGGGGGAAAATATTCACTCGAGACAAAGATACGAAGACAAAGAAATAGGCCAAAATGCTTCCCAAAACAAAAGAAATAAGCCGATAATGCATAGTATGGCTTTAACAGAAAAGTTCCCTAATATTTTTCAGAACTTATTTACTCTCAATGCAATGATAAAACTTCATTAATATTTAATTTCTTTTAGTTTACTTTGCTGCATTAAAATATTCCATATTAAAACAAATTGCATTTATAAATTAATAATATAATTTTACATCAAAATTATTACCTCATTTTCACTAATTTTAGTCATTAAAACAGGAATAAGCCTTGATAAAAAATCATTAGCTGAATCTGAACGTTGAGAAGACTTGAATAGACGCTCAACAATCACAGTTAGAATACTGTAAGACAATTCCTTCACACTGTAATCATCAGACTCCTAATGAGGAATGGGGGCAATTAGTACAAGCATATTATATCAATAATAATAATTTACACAAGCACTATGATTCAGACATTAAAAACAACTGTTCTAAACAACAATGATATTTTTTTTTTAACCAGAAACACTAAAATTTGATAAAGCAAAAATAATGTAAGTTGTCTTCAGAATAAATGAGAGTTAAGTTTCAATAACTCATAATAATTCTGATATAGTAAATCAGTGGTGGCCATCTCATGTACCCTCAAGGTTTAATTTAAATAGTATTTCAGGATCACCAAACAGGTTATATTTAACAAATTTTTAGGTTAATAAACCCTAGTTATTTCAAGATTCTAATGGAATTAATTTTAAATAGTATTTGAAATGAATTTGTATTATAATTGAGTTAATTTGAATGAAATGGTCAGAAATATGAAAACATACATTAATTTGATAATTTGGTCAATAACAAATTTTGTTAATCTAGCAGCAGGCTAATAGTCTATACAGAAATGTATATGTTTTTGCTTGTGTACACACACACACACATATACATTTCTGAATCTGGTCCTGATAACAGAAAAGTGCCAAGAAAACTCATCAATGCAGAAATCAATTACAAATTCTTTATATAACATCTGCAGCAACAATAAAATATATACATAAACAAGATTTACAACTTTAGGAAACTAAAAAGCATAATGTTCATCAGCTTTTGCCGAGGAATGTGTCTCAATGCAGACATTTTGTAAAACCCTGTATGAAAATCATTTAGCAAGAAATAATATACAGCAGGTGATATGCCTAAAAGGCTGTAATTTGTCAGACGCTTCTCAAAGATATTCCTTTATAACTAAAAAATAACTTTTAGTTGAAACTTTTAAAAGGAAGTAAAATAAGAATGTACTGATGGGCAGTTATTAGTGTTACAACGAACTTTTTGCATATAAATTCAGTAAATACAAATAAAATAATAAAACAGATCAATAACATAAAAGGCACAACATTAAAAACTAGATCGCATTAAATAATAAAAAAACTGTATCTTAAACAGATAAACAAATTAAAGTTGACCTCTTTCCCAATCAGATGGCCAAGAGTTCACAGAAAAATAATAATTAAAAAAAACAAATGTTTTGGAATAAAAACTTCTGGCAACAGCTTCTTATTTGAAATGAGAAATACTCTGCATTTTAAATTTATTCTTTCAAAATGTCACATGTAAACAAGCTGTGGATTGAAAGATATGTTTCTGTGCTTTCAGTGAAAAATATTCATATTCCATAATTCAAAAAATCTTGTGAAATGCATAGCATAAAAATTTCTAAGTGCAAAATAAGCAACATTATTAATCCGAAAGGGGAAAATTGTCAATCATTACTTAACATGGAATGAAGACTACAAACAAATATCCAAAAAGGTATGTACTGTTTCTAAAGTTAATCATTGGTAACAAGAGAAGATTCGCCAATCAAGAAATCAGATGCGGTACTTTTCCTTTATGCACCTACCATGTCCTTGTGGCACCTGTGAAAGAGAAGCCAAACACATGCAAACACCCAATGATAATTGCATATGGGGACCAAACCATTTGTGTTTATGTGTGTGCTTAACTTAACGCAATTTAACTGCATGTTTACACTTAAAAAAAAAAAGCATGGCAGGTACATAACTAGAAAGTCTTTAATTACATCTGCAAACAAACCAAGATTCACAACTTAAAAAAGCTTAACAGCATAATGTTCACCATACCTTTTGAATGTGGCTCAATGTAGAACAACTTGTAGGATTTTTTGTGAAAGCTATTTAGCAGGAGATAAGTAAAAATACATTGTGATCCTCGATAAAGCATGGATTTAGATAAATGAGAGCAAAAAAAAAGGGGGCCTATTTATTATCTAAAATGAAGAGAGAAAAAATGTGCAAATTTGCTTCCATCACTGCAAAGTTTCAGTACAGGATTTATGTGACTGTCAAAGGGTTCTCACAATGGGAAATTAAAACTAAGAAAAGTGGAGAAAATATATTAAGTCAACTCAACGTATTATCAATAGAAAGTTTTATGTCCAATTTTCACAGAAGAAATTAAGACATCAAGGAAAGCAGTGGGAAGTGATACTGCATTCCTTGCATATGTACCTTTTCAATACATTCCTATGAAGCCCCTTGACATTTCACTTATGGTTGTGCCTCTGTCTCAGAAAAGAGCTCTTTCTAAGCATGAACTCGCTGCAACTGATGGACTCTGGAAAGTAGCGGAAGAAGAATGGAAATCAATACCTCCGAAAACCCTTTACACCTTATGAAAAGCCCTTTTATCATCAAAATTAAGACATAAACTTACTGTCTAGAAAAAAAGCTATTAGATCAAACATTAGAAAAAATACTCTTTACATTTCAGACATTAAATAAATGGCTCCAAAAGTGTTCTAATGTAAACATCCTGTGTAATGAAGGCTGCACTGAAAACAAAATGTTATAGCTAACATCTAGCATAGAAAGTTGACAAATGTGATTGGTTTGTGACATTACTTTGAGGTACAGATAAACAAGCAACTGTTCAATTCTCGACTGAAGTATGAAACTGAAATAATAGGCATATAAACTTGACATAGGAGATATTCTGAAAGCTCCAAAATAAATCCACACAGCCTGATAATTAATAGGATCTGATTTCAATAAACAGATGACTGAGCAGATCAGCAATTTCTGAGTCACAATTCAAATCTAGAGCATACCAGCTCTCTTTCAAACGCAAAGCAAAGAGCAAACCTCTATACCTCAGGAAGTGTTTGTCAAGCCTTTCTCAAAATGTTTAACACTTTGGAACACTTCTTTAACCACAGGAAATGAGGAAGGAAAGTCAATTTTCGGTCAAAAAAAATTAATAAGAACTTGAACTTTAGATCTCGCAGAAATCACAGACCCTTGAAGATAAAACTGAGGCTCAAGATGGAGATTTTGCTTTCTGCAAAAATGTATGCAAAAAGTTCTGTTTAAGAACATAAATCCATAACTTTCTGATTATGTTTGGTCCTGTTAAGAGTGACCTGTAATCGTCTCTCGACGTATCTCATATCTGCACTTTAACAATTGATCTGGAGGTTACTGACATAGAATGATCATGAAACAGTAGTACGAAATTTCTACACGGCACAGTTCACTTTTAAGCAGAAAAACAACATAACATTTAAAACACACTCTTTTCTAATTCAAAGTAATCATGTAAAACAGAGCGAATTCTAACTTGAAAAATTGTAGTGTTCAAAAAATTTTGAATGAAAATTGATAGTTTACCATACAAGCCACTGGTGTAAAGATTACATAATATGTCACATCTTCTTCTTTTCACATAACTTTTTCAATGTCAAAGAAAACAAATTTTGCACAAAATTTTACACATGGAGGCTTCCAAAAAGCAGCATTTTTTATGGTTGATCTACTTTTATGGAAACCACTTTAATATGATTAGATTACGTTATTCTTTTCCCAAGTGAAAGAGTAAGCAACTGTTTACTATTTTTTCAAACAACCTGCAGATACATCTTGTAAGTGCGATTGGCCGGTAGTCAGAGGGCATTTTTGGGTCTTTCCCAGGAATGACAGCAGCTTTCTTCCATGAATTGATGCTCCTCCCCCATTCTGTCATGAGAAGGGCAGCCGATTTAGGAGAGACATGCTACAGCATTTCTTAACTCATGTCATCTAGACCTGGACTAGATTTATGTATGTGTCTGCAACAGAGCTTTCTGTAGCTCAAGCATAGCAAAGGCACACGACTGAAAGGGTTGAATGCAATGCGATTTATCTCAGACTATACCCTGACAGAAAGAAACACTGGAGGGTAACAGCAATATCTGGTGATTGTTTGGCAATCTACAAGGCATGCTTGGCGTGTTTCATCTCTGCTCTTGAGAGGTTGCTATATTTAAGGGAGCTGAACACTTGCTAGGGACTAGCGAGGTGCACACTAGTTGTATGTTGTAGAAGCACTATTCTGCAGTTTAATTTCTCCGTCCATCTAAGAAATATAAATTATCTCAGCTGATGCTCCCAAAGGATTTTCCTTTTCTTTACTATTACTTCCAGTTTTGTTATCCTTTATTTCTTTACAGTATTTTGATTACTGAGAATAATACTGAGTTTTGTTTTGTTGTAAAAGGAGTTACTAGGAGCCCCAAGGTTCTGTGGAACACAATTTGAAGATTATTGCTCTAACATGAAACATGAAGACATAAGCATAAATTACAACTTCTTAATTAAATGGGAAATTCTGAAATAATTTTTAATTCTCTTCCAACAAATTTTTTACTTCTATATATTCTATTTAGATTATATTCTAACAGTATTTATTAAACACATAATAAAAAATATAAAATAAATGTACTATGCATACCTTCAAAATCTCACACACTCGGAATCCCATGCTTTCTTCATTAAGCTTTTCACGCCTTTCAAGAGCTGTTCTGAGAAAAAGTAGACCATCTCGCCTGAAAAATCAATAAAAAACTGAATTAAAACATTTACAGATTTACTCTTAAAATAAATATTAATACAGTGGTTCGCAAGCATTTTTGTCCCATGCACCTCTTTCTTTCACCATTGCTAGACGATCATTTTTCCTTCCTTTTCAAAATTTAAAAAATATCAATATGGTTGCTACAAAAGTTTTCTGCCAAAAAACGTTTTTAATAAAGTTAAAAAAAAAATCTGATGCTAAAACCACATGACTTTCTTGTATGGAATATTAAATTATATGTATTTTTTTCAGCATTTCATTTAAACCTATTTCCTCGAATTTCATTAGATAGATTTCTCATTCAATTAATTCAGTTCTCATTTCGCAGAAAGGCAAAAATACGTAACCTCAAAATATCTTCATTAAAAACTGAAAGATATAGAAAAACACCAAATACAGTTAAAACAATTTTTACAATTAAAATTAGAATTTCTAAGCAAAAACAAGCAATTTGGCCAGCAGGCAAGAAGGCAGATTTTTCAGAGCACAACACTAAAAATTTGCTTTTGGTCCCACTCGGCAAGGTATCAAAATAATAGTGAAAGAAGTACATTTTAAATTTAGCAGAATAGTGAAAGACTTAATTCACTATTCTGCTAAGTTTAAAATGTAAACAAATATGGTTGCTATGATGAGAAAAATTAGGCTTTTAAATTGTTGATAAATCATAACTGTTGCATGCAGATTAACTAAAGGTATAAAAACCTTAACCAGAAGATATGAACATAATTCAATCCTTTTTAAAGCCAAAAATGCACGATTTATCCGCATATAAGAAAAAGAAAAAAAAAGCTCACAGAGCCGAGTAACAGGGTGGGTACATATATAGATATATATTTTTGGTATCGCCGATTGCAACTAAAATTGAAGACGCACACCTACATGTTATAGCAGTCCTATATAAAAAATTTCAAAGTTCTAAGGCTACTTGTTTTTGAATTATGCGAGATACATACATACAGACGCCACAATATAACCTCTTCTGAATCCCTTTTAAAGCAGTTTTATAATTCATTTGGAAAAAAAAAGAGTCCTTTATTCTGTCCTTATGTACAGATGTCGTGCAAAAAGATCGTTAAATTGCCTTCAATTATAGTCAAAATGGATATTTTCCTTGAAACATGATATCTGGAATTTACTGTAATTACAATACTTCCTTTACTTCATACAAGGAAGTAAAAAAACACAAACGCAGCAACTTTAGTGCAAGTAGAAATCACCTTCCAAATCTATGATTCTCTGCTGCTTTGGAAGATTTTCAAAGCCTTAGGTCCAGACACTTGGTGGCCACGAGTCCAAAAACAGATGAACCTCATTTCGGACATTGTGTGTAAAATGGAAGATAGTCCCAGCAAGATGTAGCTGCAAGTGTGAAAAGAGTTTAGAAGTCTGAAGGAGCAATGTTGGGTCTATACAATGGGTGTGGCAAAAGATCTCATTCAAGTCCATACAAATTCCAGCCGATCAATGTAAACACATGTGTGTGCACACATGATACGCATGATAGTGCAAGCATTATATTGATGGAGCATTACCTTCTAACACCAAAACTCAGTTCAACTTTTTACCTTGATAGCAGTGCCAACAGGGGACAAGCATTTCGCTGTACACATTACAGTCTAGGATTTTACCTTTTTCCAGATACTCTTTGTGGATAATACCACTGCAATCCCACCAGATACAAAACAATCTTTTTGTTAGTTAAACTGCACTTTGTGACGCTGCTGATGAGCTCACCGGATGCAGACCAACCCCCTTTCGTACTGTATTGTTGAAGTAAATCCACTTTTTATCACAAGTGATGATCCAATCCAGAATTTTATTCTTGCCTTGATATTCGAGCAGATTAGTGCAGACCTGAACACATTTGTCCTTATCTGCTTGAGTCAACTCATGCAGCACACAGCAATTGAACTTGTACGCCAAGTTTATGCAAAGCATAGTGCGAATAATGGACATGACACTAATGCCTAACTCCTTAGCAAGCTCTCGAGTGGTTGCATACTGATCTTCTTCCACATGTTCTTGCAGGCAGGCCTCATCAACTTTAGTTGGCTAGACAGAGCTGCTTGAATGTCACAGTTCTTATTTTTGAACTATTGGTACGAAGTATGAGGCGAAAAAAATTGACACAAATTTTTCAGGGTTCCCATTCAAACAAGAGAATGAAATTCCCTGACTTTTCCAGGTGTGCTTTAAGAAAATTCCTGTCTAAATTAATTATGGTATCACTTGAAAACACAAAATTTGCCAATTACGTATGAGTATATATATAATATAATATATAATCCCCGAAATATTGCTATTATAGGAGTTGTTTTTTTCACTGAAGATTGAGATCACAATCTGCTCAATGTGGATTAAAAATGTCTTTTCTTGCAAACATTTTGCAGCTAAATGAAATAAAGAAATCTATTTAATGATATTTTAAAATAAATTCAGGTATTTTATATTTGTTTAGCAGCATACATAAGCAAAAAAATATGTACATTAAATTTCGTAATGCTATGTCATACTGCTAGAATTAATTTCAGGATTATGGCAGAAAAAATTTCCTGAAATTTAAAAGTATTATTTACTAATAAATTTATAGGGACGAAGCAACATTAAATGATATGAATAACATTAAAATAATTAAAAACTGAATTACAATAATCAATGATATTTTGACGAACACAGTTATATTAAATGGTTAACCCAGATTACTGATTTACTATTTTTTTATTTTACTGCAAAATGACAAATACAGCATTTATTAAAAAGAAAAAAAAATTTTTTTAAAGATTTTGCGGTAAAATCTCAGTATATGCTACGGCCTTGGCACAATTTTGAAAAATGCCACCAAATCCTGTGTGTACCATACATGGAGGTTAGAATAGAATACCATACCTGGAGGCTCTTCTAACCTCCATGGTACCTTTTGCTAGGATTAAACCGATTGTTTTATACAAGAATACGTATTTTCTTTAGTTCAACATGCACTCCACATGCGCATGCGAGTCTCTCAATTCTCGAGGTTACTGGAAACCAAAGTTGCTGGAAATCTGCTTTGCCTTTCTAAAAGACAATCTGATTGGAGCTGCAAAAATTGCCCTACATCAGCTGCCCGAATGATGCTTACGAGCACCAAAAAAGTGATTGCTTCCAACATCGACGCAAAACTCGCTTTTTTGGGTGGGGATTGCTGTATGAAATTCCCTGACTTTTCCAGATTTTGACTAAAATATTTAATTTCCCTGACTTTTCCCTGAATTTTTTAGTCAATTTTCGAATTCCTTGACTTCTTCTGTTTTCCATATAACGTGACAAGCCTGTTCTTTTCATATGCTAAAAATAGTTTTTGTTAATGAAACTCAAAGGCCAAAAAATTACATTCCATGCTATTTGACGTAAGAACAACTGATATGTTATTCACATAGCATCTTAGTTCATATGGCAGCACAAGGATGGCAGAATTTACGGAAGATAAAATTTTTGGAATTTTGAGAAGCACCAAGCGGCAAAATTAAGGGATGACCATATTTTTATAATTTAGGGAAAGCACTGGGATCCAAAGTTTAGGGGCGGCGAAAGTTTAGAATCTAGGAAGGAGCACTTTATAGCAGAATTTAGTACTCACAGAGACTGCATCAAACAGTATCTAGCGCCACCTCTAGGTAAGCCTTAAGTATATGTGAGAGTTCATTATTCAGGACTCAGATTGGCCTTAAGCATGTGCAAGAAATAGAAGTAGGTATAATAAATAACTAAACTAATGTAATTCAGTACACAATAGAAGCAAGACAAAATTTAGCGGAACAAGCTGTCTTTTATCACCAATCTTATGATACATAGCCAATAGCGTAGAGTGGACGCTATTACGCTAGGCCAAAATTATCTGTACCGATTCCAAGGAATTTCAGTTAATGCATCAGACTGCACTGCTCGTTAATCTTCTGATTTGATCCAGGTATCACTTTTTTTGCAGACTGTTATTATTACAGCAATTTTATAAAAATTAAAGCTTGACTTTCGATTCTGCCGAAAAGAGTTTCCAATTCTGGAGCCGCCAAAGGATCTACAAAGCGAAAGCATGTTTCGATGTCCATAAACAAAAAGAGGAACTGCTGAAAAAAATGGATAAAGGCATATCCGTCTCAACATTACACGAGGAGTATGGCATTGGAAAATCAACTGTATATGACATAAGAAAGAAAAGGAAATTTTGGTGGATTCCAACATCCCACTCGCAATGAATAACAGAAAAATTGTTCGTTATGCTAAAAGAGATGATTGAATGGGTGAGACAGCATTGCAGCGAAGGCGTGCCATTGACAGGTTCAATGCTAACGGCTCAACCCAAAATATTTCATGAAGAAATTAAATTAAAAACTGAGTGCACATATTCAACAGGTTGGTTAACCAAGTTAAGAAATTGCAATGGTATAAGGCAATTAAAAATTTCAGGTGAAAAAGCATCAGCTGATACTGAAGCTGCTTAACTATTTGCAGATGAATTCATTGAACTCATTACTACTGAAAAATTATATCCAGAACAAATTTATAACGCTGATGAAACTGGTCTTTTCTGGCAATATGTACTGCGAAATACCTTGGCAACCTCTACAGAATAGGCTCCAACTGGTGTCAGAGATTCCAAAGCGAGGCTAGCAATTTTAGCATGAGCAAATGCTGCAGGAACACACAAGTGTAAAATTTTCATAATAGGAAAACATACATGACCTCGAGCATTTAAAGGAGTTACGATTTTCCCTGTTATATATCATACAAATGGATGACAAAAACATTAATGAATGATTGGTTTGAAAATCATTTTATACCCAAGGCTCAGCAACATTTGAATTTGGTTGGTTTACCTGATGATTCAAAAATAGTCCTTATTGTAGACAACTGTTCGACTCATACTTCACTTAAAGTTTTAGTGAAAGATAATGTATCCGTATTATTCTTTCCTCCAAATTGTATGTCCGTCATTCAGCCTAAGAATATCAGAATAGTGTGTGTGCTGAAATGCAAATATAAAGTAGCATTTTTAAAATCTATGTTAAATTTCTTGAACAATGGCAAGACTATTCAAGAATTTTTGAAATATTTTAGCATAAAATCTGCTGTGTGGAGCATCGCAAGATCGTGGGAGGATGTGTCTTCAGATACGTTAAAAAATGCTTGATACAATTTATGGCCAGCTACCATATTTCATGGTGAGGACGATGAAGATGACAGCCGGTAATTTGAAGGTTTTCGGACATTGCACACTAAAGGTGAAATTTTACAGTTAACGGATTATGTACAGAAATGTGGAGAAGCTGTAATAAATGAAGATGATATAACAGAAATTTTTAATTGCGATGACGATGCCCCAATCATCAATCAATTAATGTAAGGAGAAATCTGTAGAATGGTTCTAGATCTAGAAAATACCACTACCGATAGTGAAGAAAGTGTCAGAAAGGTTATTGAACATGAAAAAATTTTGATTGACAAGTTAGTCGGAATTCTCAACACAGCAATTACAGGACTTGAACAGTGGAACTTTGTAACTGAACAAGAAATTATGTCTGTTTATAGAATTAAAGAGAAAGTATTAGCATATAAAACGAAGCAACTTAAACAACTTATATTGAAAAAAAATGTTTAATTAAGTAAAGATATAAATATTAAGATTTTTTTACATAAATTTTGATACCCTTTAGATCATAAATGCTCTTTATTTAATAAATTATGATTTCATATTTTTACTAGTATAATTTCTGCATACCATCTTACTAGATTTAAACTGGTGATCTAATATACAGAAAAGTCACAAAACTGGAATCACCGAAGTCCCGACGAGTCATCTCAAACTTTGTACTGTACTTCTAAATGAGAAAGCTAAATAACACCAATAATAAATTTGATTATGACTGATGTTATACAATCTTATTGCAGCAACTTAAACTGTTAGAACACTTTGAAGTGCACAAGAGTCCCTTGCTTTTACAAGTGCATTTAGTTGTGAAACACTTCTTCCTTTTAGATTTCTTGTTTTGACCTCGACCAGAGCATATCTGCGCTTGTGTACGCCGAGAGGTGATGGTCTGAATGTATAAGAATATAACCATTTATTTGGTCTTTCTCGCACATATTTGGTATGTGCTGACACTCTCCAATTTTGGTTTTTCATGGTAACATATGTATAACAGTTTTCCAATAATATGTGCATGTTTTGGATTTAAATAAACAAAACGAAAATTAAACATGGCAGGCAGCAAATTTTATTATATATACAGGGTGGCCATAATTAAACTAACAGTACTCACAGTGTTCTGTAGCGCGATCTATTTGTAAAAATGACGCCACATTTTGTAGGAAGACTAAACAAGACGGGGGACGAAGGATTCCGCGAAAAAACAAATTAGTTCCAAAAGTCACCGCTAGGGGAATATTTGGCACTGTGTAATAGAAAATAGAGTGTTAACAAATGCAAATCAATATGAAAATTACCTTTTATTTTGCATTCAAATGAGGTCCAATGTGGCTGCCGTTGTTGTGGACCACATACTGCATTCTGTGCACAGTATGCAGAACAGCAGAAAGTAACATGTCTGCAGGAATCTCCCGTACAGTCCGTGATATGTTATCCTTCAACGTAGCCAGGTCCTAGACAACTCCTTGATAGACCTTAGACTTAAAGTAACCCCATAGCCAGAAGTCGCATGGGGTAAGATCAGGCGACCGAGGTGGCCATGCAGTTGAAAGTAGCGGCTAATGACTCAGTTGTGAATTTCTGTCATAGCATCTGTTGCACCCGTATAGCAACGTGTGGAGGGGCTCCATCTTGCATGAAAATCATTTCTCCCAGGCATTGTCTTTGCTGAAGTGCCAGAATGACAAAGCTGTTCAACATGTGGCGATATTTCTCTCCGGTAACAGAACAGGTTTCCGGTCCTGTGGGGTAATGTTCTCATAGAAGAATGGACCTACGATAAATTCCGCTGTGGACCCACACCAAACAGTTACCTTTGGTGAATATAAGGGAATTGCTGTGAATGCATGTGGTGATTTGTCATCCCAAATTCGGCAGTTCTGGGTATTCACAGTTTCATTCAGGTAAAAGTGGGCCTCGTCTCCCCATAAGATTTTCCACGGCCAAACAGCATCCATCTCCATTCTGGCAAGAAAGGTGAGAGCAAAAGTCAATCGCTTATCCTGATTGGGCTACAGTAACTCCTGTACACGGCTGATCTTGTACGGATAGAAGTTGATAATCTTTCGTAAGATTTTCCATACTGTACTGTAAGGCATATCCATATTCCAAGCTACTCCACGAGCGCTAGAAGGTGGCAGCAATATTGTCTGGTCCTCTGTCGACAATCGCCATGGCAACTGCTTCGATTGTATCCTGTGTTACAGGTTTTCGTCCTCTGCCTGACTGAACCTTCAGAGAACCTGTTTTCTCAAACATCGCAACCATTGCTTTTAGCCCATTAACTGACACAGGACCTTTACCCGTACGCATTTTTTTTTTTGCGCGTTCTATTGCATGGCCACCTCGGTCGCCTGATCTTACCCCATGCGACTTAAGTCCAAGGTCTATCAAGGAGTGGTCCAGGACCTGGCTACGTTGAAGGATAACATATCACGGACTGTACGGGAGATTCCTGCAGACATTTTACTTTCTGCTGTTGTGCATACTGTGCACAGAATGCAATATGTGGTCCACAACAACGGCAGCCACATTGGTCCTCATTTGAATGCAAAATAAAAGGTAATTTCCGTATTGATTTGCATTTGTTAACACTCTATTTTCTAGTACACAGCGCCAAACATTCCCCTAGCGGTGACTTTTGGAACTAATTTGTTTTTTCGCGGAATCCTTCGTCCCCCGTCTTGTTTAGTCTTCCTACAAAATGTGACGTCATTCTCGCAAATAGATTGCGCTACAGAACACTGTGAGCACTGTCAGTTTAATTATGGCCACTCGGTACATACATATATGTGTGTGTGATGATAATTTAATATATAATTTGATATTAGATGAGGGTTTGACTAGGGAAGACGCCAATTATTCTGCAGTCACGAGTGGAATAAAGTTAGAAGATCATTGAAATTTTGATTACGTAGTAGATGACGCTGGGAATTTTTGACGAATTGCAAAACCACTTGATAATCCAAACATATCCTTATTACTTGTTAATTATTCTACGGCATTGAACATCATAATAAGAAAATGCTATTGCTAATTTAAAGCCTAATTCAGAGTTACACATCTTTTTATCTTACATAATGCCCCCTTCAAGGAGAAAAAGGCTTGGCAAGAGGAAAACTTTTAGAGAAGAAAGTACTGGTATGTCAGCAACTATGAGTTATAATCAAAAAGAAATCAAACTTTTCTAATATATAGTTATAAAATTATTTTTTTACATAGTATAAAACAAATTCAGATTTTGTTATTGTACAGCAATGTAATACTTACTATATAAAAATTTTGACAAAAAGTGCCAGGTCCTCTACTGCAGGGTTTCCATTAGTTTTCATAACAAATTATTTTAAGTCTGATATCTTTCCTGAACCTCTCATTTTCCTCTCCAGGATGCAAATTTAAAGTTAAGTGAGTATAAAAACAAACGAAGCTAGTAGTTTATTCAGCGTGTTATTTCGCTAGCCAGCACACGTTACTAATTTTGTTCTTGCTGCTGTTACACGGAGTTGCTGATATGCCTTTTGGTCATTTAATAAGTATATCCCCAGGAAGGTTGTTGAGTCAGCCTAGTTATAGCCTTAAACTAAACTGTTAGTCTATTGATCTTTGAATTTATTGTTAAATTATTTATAAGTTGTTCCACTGCAAGTTAGGTGTTATTGCGAGCACGAAGTACATGCATTTCTGTTAAGAATTTGACTAATAATAAAGGGTTTATTTTACCCTCCTTCTGTGCTGGCATTATTCACGGCTGTGTGAAAAATCAACAGGATTCCTCATCGATGTTGTTACCTTTATGACAGTAAAGAATATCGGATTTTACAGTACACGTGAATCAGCATGACTACCTGCTGATAGCTGTGGGATGCTGAAATACAGTGACACATAAAAACCTCCGTTCCTTATGCAAGGTAACTAGCTTTTAGCACTGTACGAGAAAAAATCAAAGTTTCTATTTACTTTTTATGGCTACAAAATTCTTTATAGCCCTTATCTGTAATTTATTTCTTTAATTTTATATATTAATTAAAAATTAATATACAAAAATTAAACTTCAAGTTATGATAAATAATTTAATCAAGTTACGTCTTAAAAATTTAACATAGTTTTTATATTACTATACAATAGTAATTAAAAAAATGGATAAAAATGAAACCAGACTGAAAGCAAATATGAAATTTGGAAGTAAAATGTCATAATTAAATTTAGAATCATCATAATTGTTTAGGAAAGGACTTTTAAAATTTTTCAAATAACATTAAAATATAAAAATTTTGAATACATTCATTAATAAATGAATATTATATTCATAATGAAAGTAATTAAAAGAAAATTAATAAGCCCAAGACTTGCGCTAAAGCTGCAAAGTAATAAAGCAATAATTCACTATAAATTATAATAAGAAAACTCTCCATATAACATTTCCAAGCAACAGAAATTCAATTTTAAAACATCATTGAAAAGGTATTTTTCAGAATTTAAAAAAATTAATAGAATTTTGTCCTATTGCTTTAAACACAGTTAAAGAAAAACTTAAATCTCAAAAATGCCAAAATCAAAAGTAAAACTAGTTACTGTTATTGATAGCAGATTAATCGACTTATCAAGGGGATAAACCAATCTACCATCAATTAACGGCAACTAAAATAAAGTGACCACATTTTTATTGAGACAAAGCAGGACAAATAGGATGAAATGAGAATTATAATTTAGTTATGAAAGCAGACCAATAACTCAAAAAAATATTTTATTGTATACATTCATATAGTCTATAAATATACAAAAATGTATTTATTATTAATTATTGGTTACTATATCAATATTTGTAAAAAACAATAATTTGAACATTCTGGTTTTTAATTAATTTAAATGTTTTATTTAAAAAAATTATGATTTTCTTTCACGGTCATATTTTTGATCCGAGTGAATACTTTGCAATAGATCCGGATCATTTATTAAAATGTCGTGAAATTTCTCACATGAACTGGTCAAATTATATTTTATGCTTAATATAGATTTTAAAGTCTTAATGTTCAACTGGGTTTTTTCACTTGTCCATATTTTACTGATACTAGAAAAAACACGTTCTGTTGCTGCATTTGTTCCTAGAAGGGAGAGCGTGTATTCTACTATTTTCAAAATATTTTGATAAGGAATACTATTCTGTTTAAAATGAAGGAATAACTCTGTCTATTTTTTGTCTGTTTCCACATTTGCAGACAATCAACATTTAATTTTTTCATCAGTAACGTATCTTTTTACCAGTGACACCTCATCAAAAAGATCATTTTCACAAATACTATTTTTCGGAAAATGGTTACTAATATATTCAAAAGAATTTTCCACATATTCCCATAAAATCTTCTTTTTTAATGTCACCCAATGAAAATTTTTAATATGCTCGAATTGAACTGTCCATTCTTCAAGATATTCTAAGCAGTAATTATAAAAATTTCTGACTTCTTTAAGAAAATCTAGTCGTTTAATGGCACCTTGTTCTTCCAACCTAGTGATGTCCTTTCGAATAACTAAAGGAACATAATCGTTATCAATTCTTTCTCGTAATTTTGCTTTTAAATTATTGATTTCATTTGACACTTCCATAATTGAAATTTTGTCCCCTTCAATAAGTTTCACAGCATTGTGAAATAATGCAGCTTGGTTGTGGATGAATTGAAGCCAAATTTGTGATGTGTCATTTTCAAAAAAGAGCTTCAATATTCTTGGACATTTATCTTGTGATAAAAAGTATAATTTTAATGGTTTGTATAACTTCAAAATATTTTCTACAGCTGGTAAACGAGCTAACCATCGTGTTTTGCTGTAAACAAGAATTCTTTTATATTCAATTTCTGCGCTTTCACAAAAATCCTTCAAACTTTCAACACGCACAGTATATATATAAAAATACGAATAAATTTTTGCAATAATATTTTCAACATCAACTGGAAGTAAGTCAGATGCTGTTTGAATAGTATTGTGTAGAATGTGCGCTGCACAACCTACTCTAATAATTTTTTGGTTCAAATGTTCGTTCAGTTTCGTAAAAACGTTATTGATGCCTCTTCTAGCTTTTCCACCAAAATTTGCATTAGTGTTATCCACAAAATAGGCAGTAATTTTATTGTTCAAATTATTCTTTTTTAAAATATTACTTACTGAATCAAAAATTATTTGTGAAGTTTCACCCGACAATGAAACAAAATCTAATATTCTAATTTTAACTCCTGTTTCTGGATCAAAAAATCTAACAATTGTGGGAAATAATTTTAAATCTTTGTGGTTGGAAGCATCAGAATATATGGATATAAATGTGCATTTATCAAATTCTTTCTGCAATTGTGAAAACGAATATGGTGAAAAAACATTACAAATAATTGCTTCGGTTTTTGTCTTTGCACATGCAAATTTTTTGTCGTACAATGTTTTGATGATTTGCGATGTACAATCCACTGATCTGAAACTTTGATTGTGGTTTATGGTGTGAAAAGCAAATAGCCCTTCAGCTAATGCTAGCTGTTCCTCCCTGTTGCCAAAGCTAGCACTGCGAAAAAACTGTTCCATTTTAGACGAGGAAGCGGCATCATTCAAAAATCTTCTGCGCTTCCTTGTTGCTAGATGTTTATTAATATCGTTTTTTCCACCACGTGAGACCGAAAATTCAGTGTTGCATTTATCACACTAAACCATATAGTCTAGTTCGGTTTTCTTAATAAAAGGAAATTCTCTGCTTAGCTCGTCATTAAATTTGCGTTCTCTTTTTTACTCATCTTTTATTTTATGGGTAAATACTATAAATAAATAATTTACTATAAGGCCTAAAGAAGAATACTAAATTTTACCTTATTGACCGATACGCTGCGGACACTATTGCCCTTCCTTCGTCAATCGAATAATGAGTCGAACGTCAAATCGAAAACTACAAGCCGCACTGTCTAAAAGCAGTCTGCACTTATCTGCGAGACCAACACGAATTTGATATATGTCGATACAGATGGGGAAAAAAATGTCACAGAAGTATGAACTCTTCACAAACGTGACCTTCGACACCGGTTCGACAACTATTCTGCACATACGCAAAATAATATTAAGTTAATAATATTAATTAATTAATAGTATTACGCAAAATAATATTAAGTTAATTAATAGTATTAAGGTTAAATTTGCTTCGACAGCTATTTTGGGTTTGCGCGAGCGCTTACCTCTACAACGTGATGGAGCAACTCCTGCTTCGGTGACGCTCTTGTTAACAATACATATTCTTTGACGAGACGTAACGACAATGATCTAACACCACAGAGTAAATCTAATTCGCTACATCGCCTAATTCAGTTTACTCTGCATGCATTTTATGTGTTTTTTTCTTAGTTATGTATTTTTTAGTTCTTTATATTCACTATAATACTTGATAAATAATAGTTAAAATAAGAAATGCAGTTATTTTCTAAAAAGCGGGACAATTTTAAAAATCGGCGGGACGCGGGACTGTCCCGCCAAAATCGGGACGTGTGGTCACTTTAAACTAAAATAAGAGAGTGTTTCATCTTACTTCCAAGTAAGCATCAAATTATTTGCTAGATTTAAATCATAAATCTAATTGATACTTAATCAAAATAAAGATATTAGTCCACTAAACCAAAAGAACCCTGTTAAAAAGCAAATAATTTTTAAAATTAAAATTGTTCACTAAGAACACAATTAATCTGAACGAGATGCTTACTTTAGAAGGCATATCCCCTACACTCTCTTTTCATTTCAAATACAAAAGTAAAAACAAAAGCAAATTTGAGAACAAATTTTAAAAATCATGAGAAGACTAAAAAATGAAATAATCTGCAAAATTAAAAGTTAAAAACTTTTAGTAAACAAGGAATTTAAAAATCAAACTAGAAAGATACTCACAAGATATTTAAAAAAAATTATAACTAATTTTATTTACCACCATTTGAAAGAGTTTTTTTTTTTTTTTTTGTTGGGGGGTTTTTA
>KK121307.1:163451-174409 GCA_000611955.2 Stegodyphus mimosarum
TTTTTATTACTTTTATGGTTCGCGGCTAAAGTTACAGTTTAGATTACTCTGCGAAGTCACACTTTCTCGTGAAATAAATTAACTCCAAAATTTAAGTGACATTTAAACAAATAAAAATTTTAAAAAATTATTTAATTAACTAAATGCAGTCTAAAAAGGTTCAGATTTTAAAGTTGCCCGAAAAGGTTTTTTTTACCTTTAAGTTTCATATGTTTTCGCTAATACCACTCACACTCCTCTTCACTATTCCTTATTACTATTTCCCATATTATGGGAAATTAAAATTTTCCTTGGTTGCTTCAAGAGCTATGAAACCTTCTATCACGTGGCATTCTGAAAAGTGTTTTAAGTAAATTCTAGCAACCCTGTCCAGTACGAGTGATTTGAAGCATCTGTTCTTCCATTAGGGTAAACCGATGTCGTGGCATCTGTTTATTTGAAAAGGGATAAGGATATCAAAAGGGATTTAACAGAAAAGTCGGGCTCGAGACTAATAGCCTTTTTATCCTGGTAAATAATAAATAAATATATCAAAACAAATTTAACAAAACATTAAACAAATTTCGAATTTTTTAAATTTTAATGAGACATTTATCTTCAAACTCTGGGAATAAGAATTATTTTAGTATTTATTTTAGTATTTATTTCAGTATTCCTTCTTAACAATAAAAATAAAATGACATTAATTAATTGATTAGTTAATTTCTAAAATAAAATAAATAAATAAACTAGAATTTAAAACTTCACATTAAATTAATATTTTTTACCAGTCCAGTACGAGTATGTTTACTACATGGAGGTTAGAACCTCCATGGTTTACTATTAACGTTTAGGATAGGATGTTGACTATTAACGTTTTAAGAAGTTAAAGTAGTTTAAATTTAAAATTTTTAAAACAAATAACTAATTATTTTAGTTAAAGATTTAAAATGCTCCTTAAGCTCTAATTTTTAATATTTTTCCCTAATTTTTCCTTTAAGTTAGTTATAAAGACTTGACAAAAGTTTTTGTGTATGCGTTATTGAATATGATAGATCAGAAATTTTCAAAAAGGATTTTTGCAAATTTATACCTAGTTTTCGGGAAAATGTCACCTTTCTTTAGGCATTATCACAAGTTTAAACGTCTTAATAACCTCATATCAGCATACACAGATCTCCTGTAACATATAACAAGATAGTTTCTGCCAAATATCATTCATGTTTTAACTAAATGAGACCCATGGAGCATTTTCAAAACTTACGAACTGCCAAAAAAATTTGTTTTGAGAAAACCGAATTTAAAGATTTTCTTTAAACCAACCTTTAATACATGGTCATGAGAAACGCAAATTAACTTTAAATATGAATTGTAAACGCTAGATAACATTCTCGTATCATTTAACCATTTTCAATCTTATAATATTAAATATGACAAAAATAAGCATATCGCAATTTGGTATGTGTTTCGAAGTTATAGGTCCATATATGGTGGAACTGCCTGTATGGTACACTGCCCATATGGTGGAAGTGGACAGTATGGGGAAGATTAGCCGCCTTAGTCTTGATCTTCTTCGACAATAGAAATCTGTAAGAAGGCCTTTCTTATGTCCGAAATGATACCAATCGACCTTTCCCAAAACCTCAGTAGTAGTAGAAGAATTTTCTCTAAGAGGTTTAGTCTTTTCGCTAGAACATCATGGAGTAGTGGAGAATGACCGGAACTACAAGAGGCATCGAAAACAAGTCGAACGTCTGTGGTGGAGTTTTTCTTGAAAACACATCGATGGAGTAAATAATGACATGGAATTTTATTTTTTTCCTCAGGTGGTACTTCTTCAATAATATTCTACACTAACCATTCCTAAAAAACAGCTTCATAATCTGCATATCTCCCTTCCTTAATAAGTTTTTCCGCAGTTGACGTACACCTGTGCTCTGCAACCAATTTATTTTTCTTCAAAATCTCCTGTTCTTCTAACCAAGGCAGCTTAACGATGTACCTACATTCTTTATCCCTTCTCACCGTTCGTTGGAACTGTTGCATGACTAATTAATGTGTATCTTCTTTAGATTTTATTTTAACAGGATATCCAATGCCTAGAGTATCGAAGTTCCACAGATCAGCAGTTGATTCATTTTTTTATTAGCAGAGAGGTGATTAAGAGTTTGCAGAGGTGCTAGCAGGATTCTCATGAAACATTTTTTCCGTAATCAACTAATCAAAAAGCGTTTCATATGAGACTAAGCTCCACATCGTACAGTCTTAAAGTGATAATGAGTTTTTCCCGTAAACAAATGACCACGAAATTCAGCTCTAATCAATATCTCGATATCGGGAAAAGTCTCTTCATAATCATTAAGCCCTATCTTCTTTTCCTTTAACTCTTTTCCCCATGATCCTCCTTTCTTTAGTCGCAGAATTTTTCCACAAATAACAAACTGATCTAGAGCTTCTATCTTACAATAAAATTTACTTTTTAAGGATTTAATATCAAGTTCATACTATGAGTACTATTTCATCTCTGTCGTTTATCCTCCAAAAAGTGTGAGTCAAAAACCTGTTACCAGTTGGTTCAATACCTATCTCTTCTATAGTTGCTCTCAATATGTAAGAATGTTGGGAATCACTATCGATGAGTACCCGTACTCATTCCTCTTTATTTCCTGATTTAAATCTAACCTGTGACATTTGAAGTAGTATAAAGTATTTCCCCCGTCTTCTTCGCATGCCTTGTGAGTAGTGGTCAGAACGTTCGATGTATTCGAGAGGTCCGTGGTTAGAGTCCCGGCAAGGGCATTGCTCATTTTTTATGTCTCCTGCTTAGAAATAACCTAATGACTCTACAGTAGAACTTCACCAGAGTAACAATAATCTGACAGGCGGTTATGATTCTTCAGACTTAAGAGAACTATTAATTAATTTGTTAGTTTTCAGCTCTGAACACATTAAAATCAAATGCGTTTCTCCACGAAGAATGCATTTAATATTTGTCTTCCAAAATTTTGATCGATGTCCGGCTCATAAACATATAAAGCAGACTTTCTTATCCCTTAAAACATGTCATGTCTACTTGAAATTCAGAGTTTGAGCCTTAAAACAATCTCTGCTCTCGTGTCCTTTTCACAAAATACATAAGCTATGTTTTGTTTTCTCTTTCAGAAAATTCCTTAAAAATTATTTTCCAGAATATAAATCTACAGCTGTCGGTTGACTAAGAGCTTTAGTCCCCTTTTCTTTCTCCCTCTTCTCATATTTATTTGAAAACCCAAATTTCGCTAAGAGAACTCGCTCCTCTCTTTCTCCTTCTGATTTTAGAAACAGTAACAAGCTTCTTAGTTTTTCACCGTATGGATTTTCCGCTGACTCCTCCGATGTACTAACGATCGGATTTCGCAATCAACCCTAAAAATGTTGCCCGGTATGCAAGATTTATTGAGAGGGAAAAGCATGGCAGAATATTTATCCGAAGTCAAACCAATGGATTCCAGAGCTCTCAAATGGGATTCCAGTTTATTGACTGTAGCATTTTTTACAACTAACTTTAACAGTTCTCGCACGCAGAACTCAATAAGTAATTAATCTTGACCAAGACGACATTTTAGGCATTCTACCACTTTATTATAATTTTCACCTGTGTGGCGGATAACTGGTAAAAATAGCACTAGCTCTCGTGTCTTCAGACATGTCTTGTATTAAATACTGAAACTTGTCCTCATTTTCTATACTTTAATCTTCATGAATTATTTAGAATTGGCTCCAAAATTATAAATAATAAATAATAATAAATTATAAATCCAAGTCCTTAATTTCACCGGTAAATTTACCGAGTTCAATCTTTGGTAATTTCAGTTTCTTTTTAATTTGAACGGGAAAAAAACAAACTAACTCGTTACACTTTAAAATTCTATTTATACGAATGATTACTTTTACTGTAATACTATCCATATTCTCATTGTATTCTTCGATAGTCAAATACTCGCTCTCATATTTTTCTGCATCAGATTCTGCAAATAATAAATCACTTATTTCAGAATCGAAGCTAGAAACCTGAGCATATATCCTTTTTAAACTAGCAATTGATCGAATTTCTACATCATTAGGGGTTTCCTGATTTAATAAATCACTCAAGGCATTAAAAGGTTTAGTAAAATTGGATCTAACAGGCAAGCATTTCTTTACTAATAATTCCATGCTTAAAAGTTTAATCGTATTTACCTTCAAAATTCCAGTCAAATGATGTCCCGGTTTACCACTAATATTCTTTGAATCTACCTGAATATTATTTCATTCAGTCGTTCTCACCCTTAAATTAAATCCGACTCCATTCCATAGCTTTTGAAAAGAAATACAGGGTGTTTATAAAGTCCCGGACCCATGTTGATGTTTAATAACTCATAAAATAATGAAGATATAAACAAACTTATAGCATTTATTGGTGGAATAACTTATATATTTTTCTTTTCAGGTTTGAATATCTTTACTTTTGTAAATGTCTGCGCGTGTGGTTAATTTCAGATAATTTCATTTTCCAGTCTAAATATCTGTACTTTTCTAAATATCGTCTGCTTATTAATTGCATTTTTCCCTCTTTTGTTTTTGGCAACTATTGCAATGTTATATTTACTTTTGATGTGTTTGTTCTAGTACTTTTGTATGTGATATTTTATTCGACCGGATATTAAGGAGAATGCATACATCACAAGAGAAAGCACAGATTTCATGGTGGTTCATAGAAATGAAATCCATAATGCAAACACAGAGAAATTGCAGAAGAATTTACCAAAAAGATCCTCCATCCAAAAGCAGCATCTTGCGGTGGAAAAAGAATTTTCTAGAAACTGGAAGTATCGTAGATAAGAAACCTTCCGGACATCCCTGCACAAGTGATTTTGATGTTGAGCATGCCAGAGAGACAATTTTGCACAATCCTAGAAGATCAGTGAGATCAGCGGAAAGAGAATTGGATGTGCCAATTTCGACGGTGTACAAGGTTATTAAGAAAAAATTAACATTGCATGCCTACAAAGTTCAAATTGTTCAAGTTTTGGAACCGGACGATAGGCCTAGGAGGATGGCCTTTGCAACAGATATGCTAAGGAGGATAGAAGATGATGCTGAATTTCTAAAGCGCATAATGTTCTCCGACGAAGCAACCTTTCATCTTTCTGGCATTGTTAATCGCCATAATGTGCGCATATGGGGATATGAAAACCTCCATGAATACCGTGAGGCACAAAGGGATTCGCTAAAGGTTAATGTGTGGTGTGGACTAATGCACGACCGAATCATTGGGCCTTTCTTTTTTACAGAAAAGACGGTCTCATCAGTTGTATACTTAGACATGTTGGAAAGCTTCGTATTTCCACAACTAGAAGAGCTTCAGCTACATGTCTTTTTGCAACAAGATGGTGCACCACCTCATGGGGGTACCATCGTTCGTAGTTCTTTGGATGAACATTTTACAGGAAGATGGATTGGGCGAGGAGGTCCAATTCCTTGGCCACCCAGATCATCTGATATAACGCCGCTGGATGTTTTCCTTTGGGGATTTGTAGAGGACAACGTTTACAGGAGGAGAGTGTCGAGCATTGATGACCTAAAAGACAGAATTACAACCGCAATAGCCTCTGTGGATGTCGACACTTGCCGGTACCTGGCGTGAAACTGCATATCGACTTGATATTCTCCGTGCGACGAAGGGGGCACATGGAAGTTCATTGACAAGGGTCATGAAACTTAAGTCTATCTAACCATTTATGTTATTAATTTTAATCTATCTTTATTATTTTATGAGTTATTAAACATCAAAATGGGTCCGGGACTTTATAAACACCCTGTATTTAAAATAAACAATTATATTTTCTTGCTTAAGAAAGCCAAAACTTTATTTACTTATACACTTAAGGAAATCAAAACATTATTCGAATCTTTTTTACTGTTGCCAAACTACAAAAAGCAGTCGCCGGAAAACAACGGCCGCTGAATGTCGTTGTCAAATATAAATCATGAAGCCCCCAACAACTACCAGGTAAGGGTTAATCAATGGTCTGGGTCTTCTCTCTGGCGCAGTTTGAAAACAATTAAATTAATTTGCAAATTAGTATTTAGGCCGTAAGTTACGTTTAGTGAACAGAGGGATATTTTAAAGCTATTGGTCGTATCCATGCGTTAGAGCACCGAGATGAAGGAATGTTTGAAATAGCATAGTTCATCGTCATATCGACCCGCATCTGGATGCATGATATAGCGCAGCCATTTACTTTACACATTCGCGTCTAATCCGCATTCCCAGCATTTCGACCATCCGACATTATATTACTGGGTTTTTGTTCCCGTGATTGTACTACATTTTGAGGGCTCCGTCGATTCACCTTCAACAGGACATTTCGAAACCACTTACTCTCTGTCTACTGTACGTTTTATTATACAGGATAATGGATTCCTGTTTCAGCCGGCAAGTCCTGCATCAATTGGTAACATCTGGTCAATGACACTGGCACGACATCATCTGCCAGCCAGCATGAGAAATGAACTTTGGCATGAAATTAAAGCGGCATGGAGCATAATACCACTAACTGTGCTTCAAAGTCAGTTCCACTACACACTCAGCTACTATTGTTGTCAGAGACTGATGCCCGATTTCTACATGTTCTATACGAATGTGATTTCTGCATGTTGTATATATGAAAATTACTTGATGCTTTAATCATTTTATCCTTCCTTTATAAGATATTTGTGAAATCAATATGGTTCTGTTAATTGTTTTCCATTTTCAATATATTATGTAATGAAATATGAACAAAAGGCAAAATGTGCAAATACCAATTTCGCAGATTCCGTGTTTAACCACTTGGTCACCCAGAATGAGGTAAACATTTTATGCATATGTCACAGTTTTCAAAGCAATCGTCGCATAAATTATGATGGAGATGGTCCCTAAAAACAGATAAAATTTGTAGACATTTAGTAGTAGGAGCTTGTCCACGCGTTCGGAATGTTGTCACAGGGAATGGCATGGCGTATAGAGTTGCCTTCTTAGAATTCCATGACGTTCATAAATGATTCAGTCGCATTGAATGACGTCATATAGGGTAATTTCGCTTATGGCAACAACAATGTTTTGGAAAGTTTTGTTTTTATTATATGGCAACGAGAATTGTCTTCAAAGTTTCGTTTTAGTAGCAACGACGATTTAAGCTTGAACCACATGTTTAAAAAAATAATATTATCTTTTAGTTTCCGTTGTTATTTTTAATTAAACAATTTATTTATAATGTAATTATTTTTAATTGAAACAATTATTTTAATTTTACATCTGCATTCTAGATAATACGAATAGAACGGACTGAAAAAAGGCCGCCACTAGAAGACGTAACTGGAGAAGTATAAGTGGGTGCGAAGGGATTCTAGGTTCTAATCAAAAAGATGATTTTTCAATTTTCTTTTGATTAATTCATGCTTGAAAATGGTTGTTGGCATGAATAAGTGGAGCCGAAGACTCAAAGAACAGCAAGTGCTAGTTTTCTAACTGGATATTAGTGAGGAATACTATTCCAGGCGTTGAAAATTTTCATATCTTCCTTCTATACGTCTTTCAAAGTCTTGCGAACTAAGATCACATTTATATATCTCCAATTCTTCGATATCAGCTTCAAGCTGTTCAAATTTGGAGCTTCATAATTCTTTGTTTTTTTAATAATAATAATTTGTTTTTTTAATAATAATAATTTGTTTTTTTAATAATAATCATTCTAATATTAATAATAGTTTGCTTTTTAATAATAATAATTCTTTGTTTTAACTCCAGTACTTGTATTTGAAAAGTGCGAATGTCAATATTAAAGGGACAAAAATTCACTTCTGTTACGTCAGCATTGAGCAGTTTTTTTTAATAAAGGCTATTGTTAGCTATACTATTTCTGAATTCCTGAAACCTCCGTAAAATTTCCATTGCATTTAAAATTACTGTTTTGAAATTATAAATGTTACTTACAGAATTATTTTCTTGGTGATGTTTCAGCATGTTTGGTAAATGAATTAATGTTTCACAACCTAGAAGAAAAGGGATAATTTGTTTTCGAATGAAATGAATTCTTGCAACATCGAAAAAACCGTGTTTCCTCCGCCCTGTAATTTGTGAATAAGAGCGTTTAGATATAACGGCTACCATGAAACAAAATATTTGTATACACTGATTGTCCGTCAGTTCTGGATAGTCAACACCCTTCTCAAGGAGAAATGCTTTAATGTCTAATAATAAGAAAGGGAAACGTTTTAAAACATTTCCTCTTGAAATCCAAAGTATTTCATTATGCAGCAGAAGCATTGAGCAATTTCCATATCAGCTGAAAATTCTTTCATTTGGGGAAATGATAAAGAGCTTTAGCTAGAACTGAGTTTATGGTTTTTATCACCAATTCTATGACATAAATTTTATTTACAAGTGTTTGCGCACAGAGCACTTCTTGGTGAATGTTGCAATTGTACGCAAGTATCTCGGATTAATTTTTTCCCTTCAGCTAGGAACAAAACTCTTTCTCACTCTGGTCATGACTTTTGCCGCAGTTGAAAGTGGAACAATTTTATGTAGCAATAACAGCATTTGCAATATCCTCGCAACGTGTTTGACCTTCAGTGGCAACAATCCTAAAAGTTCTTTATGCACATAGGGGAAATAAAACAAACAAATAGAGAAACTTTCGCTATGTCATTTCCATCACAAGATTCGTCAACAACTGTTGATTAAGTTGAAACCAATTTAAGACCTTCGATTTACTGATTGTTTATTTACAAAGACATTTTGACTGTTCTGTCTTTTACCGCTTTAGAAGACAGTGTTAACTGTAATTCGTTTAAGAATTTCTGCTTTGTACTGAAATTTTCAGGTTAGTTCTTCGGGTGCATTCATAAAATAACTTTCAATCTATTCACCGTCTGTGCATAGTTTACCTCTCTTAGAAACCTCTTGAATAACAATTAAGTTTGCAATATTAATTTCTCCAACAGCACGGCGACGTCGCTGTGACATTGCGAACATATAATACTCTTACATTTGCAACATCATGTCTATGTCACGCAATGTAGAATTGACATTGTGAGTAATAATGTATCCGCTGTTTTGTGACTTTACACTATGACGTTGATGTGACGTTACATTGCAACGCTGCTGTGAAGTTACATTGAGATGTTCTGTTAAGTTACACTGTATTGCTATTAGGTCAGTCTATGAGACTGTTATGTAGTCACACAGCGACATTGATGTAACATGACAAAGTGGCATGACTGCAATATAATTAAAGACGTGAATGGCGTGTCACATAGCTTTGCACTATTTTTACATGACTAGTTGGATGTCGCAGTAATCCTATTTTACGAGAGAATTAGTAGTATTATCGATTTATTTATTACTCCTATTATTTTTAGAGTTGCTCCGGTAAAATTGATAATAATTAAAATATTTTTTTTATTAAGAGATCTACTTCGTAAAATGTTAAAATATTTCCAGACACTTAAAAAATTTTTAAATTACTCAGCATAATATCTGAAATTTCTCTTTTGCATTTTCGCTAAGTGTTAGTGGCTATTGTCCTACTGTCCACCTCTTATCAGTGCTAAAGGTTGCGTTCACACGGGAGCATAAAGGGCATAAGTGGTTTAAGCTGAGCTGCGTTGCCAAGGCAACCAGTCTGTGCTACATCACAAGATCTGGTTTAGGGCTCTTGGCGTAAGGTTCTAACTTTTCAACTTTATGTCGACTTGGGACAAGCGTCGACCAATCAGAGCGAAGCTAAAACGAAGCGGCAACAAGCAGAGCGAACGCGGAAAATCAATCGAGCCGGAAAACAGCGTGGGAAAGTTGTAGGACACATCCACGCATGCGCAAATTTAGCTTCTCTCGTTGGCCATAGCTTAGACCCCGTCTCGCAGGTGTGAACGGAACTCCGTATTTTATGCTCTTATGACTATGCCTCTATGCCCTTTATGCCCCCGTCTGAACTCAGCCTAAGGGACAAAGTTTGCCGGCTTAACCTGCTTCCTTGGATTCATTCAGAATGCTTTACGAATGGGTTGAGGTAAGTGGAGAATCATTTGTTTATTTGTTATCAATTCTCTTAAAATTTCAGAAAAATCAGTCTTTGCTACAGATTCTACACAGCTGCGTCAGTTATGCCCACAGTTCGGAAAAGTAAGTGCGCTCTAGTTTTTCTTCCACGGTGTGTGGTGTGATCGTGTAAAGATTCGGGATATCTGCACGTGGAATGTACAAAACTCTAACTTTGGATAGAAAGATAGAAATTTCTATGACAAGTAAAGAAGGGCGAATATAAAACAAAGTTAGCAGCTGACCATGGAATTAAAAAATACCTTGTCGACTTATTTAAAAAAAAGGAATCAGGTTTAGATTCATGGAAAAAATCTAAATTTTCTAGAGGACGAAAACGCATGAGAAATGCATCCCAAGAAGATCTAGAAAAAGCTGTAGGGCTATGGTTCCAGGAAGCTAGATCTCGAAATTTTCTGATAAATGGACCGCTATTGTAAACGAAGATTGATGAATGCTGAAGGCGAATGCATATTGAAGATTTCAAAAGCAATGAGAGATGGCTTCCTCGATTTAACTCAATGCACAAGATTTCTTACCAAACTGTATGTGGCCAGAGCTTTGATGTGAACGAAAATGTATGCACTAATTTCGATAGGAAACTGCTAGGGCTTTTCTCTGCTTACCTGCCGAAAGCTATTTTTAATGCGGACGAAACTGCATTTTTTATAAGCTCTTGTTAAATAAGACATTATATTTTAAAGGGGTTGCTTGAGTGGGAGGTAAATGCAGTACTCAGAGTATTACAGCTTTAGTTTGTGCTAGTATGGTTGGGAGCGAAAAGCTTAAATTATTAGTGATTGGAAAGTCCAAAAATCCACTGTGTTTTGGAAGAATTCGAACACTGCCATTTGATTATGTATCCAAAAGCAGG
>KK121307.1:174438-192084 GCA_000611955.2 Stegodyphus mimosarum
GCCATCTTTAGTAACTGGTTAAAAGGAATAGATAAACAATTTTCGAGGGAAAAGCATATAATTCCCTTATTTGTGGATAACGTGAACTGCCTCAAAAAACCTTCCAGAACTGAGTTCCATACAGGTTGAATGTTTTCCGCTAAACAAAACTGCGAAACTACAATCAAGGAATCATTCAGAATCTTAAAAAAAAGTATCATAAGAGAATCTTACAACAAATCATTTTTTTCTTTAGGGTTTGTGGTGTAAACAGCTGCTTATTACTTACTAACAACTTATTACTCTGCTGACAGCTATAAATGATTTATATGCCGTATGGGATGCTGTTAAAGAAAGCCCAATTAGTAATTTATTTCGTCATGCTAAATGCATGCACGCCGAAGAGAACAGTCATATCGAAGAACGTGATGATGTTGGTACAGCTTTTGCTGAATTCAAAAGATTTAAAAGTTACTTTTTCTGATTATGTAAGGGTAGTAGTGACTGCATATTTTTAAAAAAAATTTGGGACAATTAATTAATGCTTAAACTGAAATGATTTTTTTTAAGATGCTTGATTTGATAGCCTTTTTCTTTCTGGACTATAAGTCTCCATCACCATTTCCATGATAGAAGGACTTTTCGTAGAATCTTCAGTGGTATTGATTTCCCTTTTACTTCCACTACTTCCCAAAGTCCGTCAGTCGTGGTGGATTTGCGTTTAGAAAGAACTCTTTTCAAGAGACCAGAGGCAAATTAGCCCATAAGTAAAATATCAGGAGACTTCGCAATGCATTGAAATGTTATATATGCAATTTCAATAATCAAACTTCATTTTTTCAAGCAATGCAGTGGTATGTTTTGAAATATGACTTGTTGCTTTTTCTTGATGAAGTTCACTCTTTGCAAGTCACTAGGATAAAAAAGTATCCTGAGTTGATTTTAACACTTTTTTCACTCTTATTTTTAATTTCCCATTATAAAGACAATCCTATTACGGTCATAAAAACCTTAATGAAACATTCTTTGAATTGATGATACCAGGTGTGTACACACTTTTTTTCATTGTTTTCGATAATACATAGACTTGCAGACTGTTGCAGTCATTTAGCTAAACTCATGCTTCATCAAGGGTACTATGTATTTCCATTTATCGCCTGCTAAACACTTTTCATAAGGGGTACTGCAAATTATTCTGCGTTGAGCCACATGCCTCGGGAACATCTGATGAGCATTATGTTTTTTAGCTTTTTAAATTGTAAAGCTCAGATTATTATTTAATTTATTTTTGCTACAAATATATTTTAAGACTTTGCAATTGATTCCTGCTTGGTAACTATGTGCCTTTTCAGGTGTTCGTTTGGAGTCTTCTTTTCACGTAGAAGTAATGATTGACAATTTTTCCATTCCCGATTAATAATATTGCTTATTTTGCACTTAGAAATTTTAACATAATGCATTTCACAGCGTTTTTGAATTATAGAAAAGAAATATTTCTCTTCGGAAAAAGCAAAAAAATATCCTTCAATCCACAACTTATTTACATGCGACATTTTGAAAGAAGAATAAATTCAAAAGTAAAGTTGTCCCAAAATTCACGCAAGAAGTAATTTTGATAGAACACACGAGTTTATAATTAAAAATTGTAATTTTTTTATTGATTCATACAGTATAGGGTTAGGTATAGAATAGAATAGCGGGTAAACAGACTCCATGGCTTTGCCGCCACATGCCTACTCTTTTGTTGAAATTTTCCATGACCGTTTTGTATATATGTGGCACTCAATTTCCTCCTTTAAGGCGTGAGTGGTCGTGGGCCCGTTGCCTATTGGTATAAACCCTAGACTAGAAAAAAAAAAGTCCAACGGCCTTAAACCGCGTGGTCAGAGCGGCCAATTCTGACCACCAAAATGGGAAATTGACACATGCAGTAACTGAACTGTTTCTCGGGTTGTATGGCATATGGCACCTTCTTGTTGAAACCACATGTCGTTCACATCCATATGTTGCAATTTAGGCACAAACACCTGGCTCATTATATCGCGATAGAGAGCATCAGTAAATATTATTGTCTGAACAACTGCATTTTTGAAGAAGAATGGTCCGATGATGCCTCTAGCCCAAATTCCGCACCAGACAGTGATATATTGTTTATTCATTTCTTCCTCAACAACTAGAACTAGAAATTTAACTAGAAACTAGAAATAAACTAGAAATTTCGTATCGATTCGCGGATTTTAATTATCATTATTCTGGATGTCTCTTCAAACCTGTATTTCGCAATAGACTTTCATAGCTTAGATATATGTATATATAATATGTATAAAAGTCGGTGTCATGTAAATACGTTGTAGATGCATAATAGAATGATAAAACTTGTAGACATTTCTGGATTGGAATACTTCCTTTCTTTCTCGCTAACCAAGCAACTTTCCCTAGGCAACGTTATATTTTTTATATATAATTTTAAACACAGCAGAAGCAACAGTCTTTTAGTAAGATAAGCATAAGCGAAAAATGAAATATTTCAAAATATAGACTGAGTTCAAAAAGAAAAGTAGTTTTGTTTGCACTCCTTTCATTGGCTAATTAAAAAGTTTCGATACAGGTTGTTTATCTGCATCATTAGCGATGGAGAGGAGAAATATCCAAATTAAAACATAGAATCAAGGGAATTTAGTAAATTAGTATATTTCTTTACTCTTTGTCTTACATATATATGACGATAACTTGATATAACCTATATACACACAGGTTTGCCACTCAAACAATAGCCAGAAATTCTCTGACATTTCCAGGTGTGTTTTATTACATTCTTCAACTTCAGAACTTTTGTAATTAGTGTTAGAATCTTCTTCTTTAGTTCGTCTTCATAAATTCGAAAGTGAATATTCTTCAATGCAGGTAAGATCAGTGCTCCTGGATATTTCGGTGTTGCAGCATTCTACTCAAGAACAAATGTCTTTTAAGAAAATTTCAGTCTAGCCGTATAGTGCACGTTGGCTGTGCTGAAGGTTAATTAACTATAGTAACACTTGAAAACACAACAATTTGCTAATTACATATGACTTTCCCAAAAAAAAATAATTTTGAATCCCCAAAGCATTACTATTAAACCTATAATAGGAGTTGTTCTCCTCAGTAAATTTCAGACTGAGTTTTTGTCAAGCTAATAATACTTGCTATACAATATTTATGTATTAAACCAACAATCTCTTCAGAAATCAATAGTATCACAAAATTGGTTAAGACAAAACAAATTGCCTTTTTTAATTACAAGAAAAGAGTTTATACCATAGGTGATTGTTAGTGCATCTGAATATTTGCACACACTAACATTGAAATACATTTATAATAAAATGTTAGGACAAATTGATTAGTTAAAAGTATAACTTAAAATTTAATTTTATACGCTTAAAACCAGACATTTACAAAATAAATTAAATATCACAATTCGTTCCAAGTAATAAACAAAATCAGAAATGAAATTCTTTAATTTTTCAATGCTATGTATGTACTTTTAAACACCGGATTTTTTTCTCTCATTAATTATGATAAAATTATGTCATGAATGACAGCTTTACTGCTTTAAAAATTATTACAAATAAATTCTGGAATGGAAGCTACTCTTGCATGCTTACGGGTTCGTAAGATTGAATGCACAAATTCGATAACATATTAATAAATTTTATTTTTATCAAAAGAAATAATTCATAACTCTGGAATTTTTCACAGAAATATTCGTACGCGTGTTCACAGTATCACACAGTATAATCAGTAGGTTTACTTGAAACTACTAAGAACGTTAAACACAATGAAATGCTAAACGCATCTAAAGAGAAAGCTACCTTGGATTTATCTCAGTTCACGCGGAACTAGAACTCGCAACAACAATAACTAAGCAACTGAACTCAAATGCTCTCTTTCCGGCCTTCGAAAGTTTTCAACCGGCCGCCGAGATATTTCTAGTACTTCTTCTCGAAATTACTGAGCTTCTTCCCGAAATTACTGAAAAGCAATAAGAGTGTGAAATTACGGTTACAGCTGACATTTATTCAATTTCAATACATATCACGGTGTTACAGGGACCGGATCAAAATGTTTGGCTATTTTTCGCCAAATTTGGCAACACAATAAGCCACCAAAACTATTGTCAGCTTGGCGATATCTCGCCAAATTACCGAGACAGCCAATTACTCAATGTCAGCTTGGCGATATCTCGCCAAATTACCGAGACAGCCAATTACTCAATACTTATTCTTACTTTTCCGGCATAGCCTTCTCTTAAAATTTGTTTCCAGTTACATTACACAAAAAAATATAACAATTTCAGTAAAATCATCTAGCTATGTACAAAATGGCAATGGGTGAACTGTCATTTCTATTTTTTAAAATAATATATAATTGCTGAACAATCACTTCTGTAATATTATGATAGTTGCTAAATTCTGAAAAGTCAAAAAAGCAGTTTTTTTAAAGAAGTCAACAGACTTTTGAGAAAAAACTTTTAATATAGGCATATGTGATACAAAATAAATATAATTTTTGATTAGAATTGAAGACCAAAAAAAAAAATACATTTAAAATATTTAAACAAAACATCAATAGAAAAAATGGTAATACAAAAATTAGCAGAGAACTAGATTTCTTGTTTTAATTCTGAAATTTGCGTATCAACTGGAGAAACATGTTTGCTTTTTTTTTTTTTTTTTTTTTTTTTTTTTTTTTTGAGTTGAAAATTTTAATCTGCGCTTGTGCTTTCCTTTTGTCCAACGATTTTTTTTAATCTTCACTGTGACAAAGCTTTTTTTTTTTCGAGTGCTTGATGATATTGTTACGAATTTTGTAAAATTCATAATCTATAATTGTACGTCCCGGGCAGTGCAATATGCACCACAGCACTTCTAGCATATCGTAACATACCAGGAGCTATATTAATATTCATCACACCTCCATTTTACTTTTATGGCATCATAAATAGTTTGCATTGCTGCTAAAATTTTTCCTAAAGGTTTTCTACCGACATATCATTATTAACTGAGAAACCACTTTCTACTGTTGCAGAGTCATTAGGTTATTTTGAAGCTAGAGACGTGAAAAAGGAGCAATGCCCTCATCGGACTCGAACCTGGACCTCTCGAATATGCACCGAGTGTGCTACCGTTACACCACGAAGAGATGCAGAAAGGAGGGAAAAATGGAGAAAAAGTATTTTCTCACTCCTTTCTGCATATCTTTTTAAAATTAGAATTAGTTTTACAGGGCTCCAAAATTCATCAAAATCTGAACTGTTAATCAAGTCCATATACAAAAGATCAAGTCGCATTGTAGCATAGTTAACAAAAGTGTTTTTCCAAACCAGGGCCGGTCCTAGCGTTTTTGCCGCCATAGAGAAACTTCCCAAGTGCCGGTCCTAAGACTTTAAAACATTAAAAAAAAAATGAAAAAGAAAGAAAGAAAGAAAGCTAAGGGAAAAAAAGAAAATTCTGAAAGGTTCCAGATTTTAAATTACTTCCAAAGGGGCGTTTTTTCAACATTTTGTGTTAACCTTTATATATTAAATATCATGTTCTTCGCACTTAAACCATAAAACTCAGTTCAAGAGCAACATAGCAAAATAATTTTAAAATGAGCATATCTTCAGAATTTCCGATACACAGTCTCACGCGCTGGAGATAAAAATGTTTTTTCTGAAGAATGTTACCATTGCTCGCTTTGGAATCCTTGAGCTTGTTAAATTCGTTAAAGTTTTACAAAATATGAAATCGACAATAAAACAAATTCCAAGTTTCAAATTTGGGCTTCCAGATGCCCAAATTCGAGTGGAAACGTTCAATATTCAGAATTTCATGGCTCTAGGTACCGTTGTTTTATCACAATGCGAGAAACATATATAAATATATGCAGATTCTTCATTATTTAATTTCTTTAAATATAATACAGGGCGATAATATTTGGTGTCAACAATTTAAAAAGTGAAGCAACGCTTTTAGTGAATCAACGCAAAATGCCAAAACGAAATTAAGAGTCCTTCTAGGCAAATTGCCCCTTTGGACTAAAAAATAAAATTAGAAAATTCTGAAAGGATTCAGATTTTAAATTACATCCAAAGGGACATTTTCTTAACATTTCGTGTGTTACTTTATTTATTAAATAGCATGTTTTTCGGGCTTAAAGTATAAAATTCAGTTCAAGAGTAATATCGAAAAATAATTTTAAAATGAACATATCTTTAAAATTTCCTTACTGGAGATAATTTTTTTTCCTACATTGTTATCATTGCTCGTTTTGAAATCCTTGAGTTTGTTAATCAAAAATTCGTTAAAATTTTATAAAAATTCGTTAAAGTTTTAAAAATTTCAAATTTCAAAGTTGGGCTTCCAGATGCCCATATTCGCAGAAGGATTACGTTATTCAAAATTTGATGGCTCTAGGTACCGCTGTTTTATCTCAATGTGAGAAACATAATATACATTTATGCAGATTCCTCATTATTTAATTTCTCTGTATATAATACAGGGCGATACTATTTGATGGCAACAATTTGAAAAGTGAAACAACGCTTGTAGTGAATCAGCGCAAAATGCCAAAACGAAATGAATAGTCCTTGTGGGCAAATTGCCCCTTTGGACTAAAAAAATACATTTATAAAAAAAAGGAAAGATAACCAGTCAAATACGATCTAATCTGATTAAAATAAAACAATAACACTCATATAATATTTACCCGTAAAAAGGAAATAAAAAATTTTAACTTTTAACTAAACTTAAAAAAAAAAAAATTATATAAAAAAAAACTTTTTGTAAAACTTTAAAAGGAAGTATTTTATGAAGTATAAAGGAAGTATTGTAATCACGAAAAATTTCGAACAACATAGTTCAACGAAAATATCCATTTTGACTGCTATCGAATGCAATTTAACGATGTTTTTGCTTGACATCTGTACGCAAGGGCAGAATAAAGGGCTCTTTTCCCCAAAAAAAATTATAAACTGATTTAAAATGGATTCTGAAGAGATTTTTTCGTAGCGTCTTTGCGTACGTACGTAAGTATATATGTGTGTATTTTGCATAACTCAAAAACGAGTTATGCAAACGCTGAAATTTCGTATATAGTACCACTCTAGTATGTAGATGCGTACCTCCTGTTTCGGTTGCAATCTGCCTCACCAAAAGGATCTAAATATGTGTATATATATTTATATACTTTCCTTCTTCAACGCCTTCTTTTATTATTGTGAATTAAATCATACTTAATTCATTTTGGAATTTATTCTGGGAAACAAGCTTTTATGCTTTAATTCGTAACTTTTAACATAGATTTTTTGAATTTTTATGTATTTTTGCCTTGTCGCTGAATTAATTGAATGAGAAAAACTGAATCATCTGTGAAAAACTATTTCTTTCTTTTTCTTTGTTTATTTAATTTCTTTTCCACATCGTTTCAGATTTATTACAGCATTTGAATAGAACATGTGGCGACGATTAGGTAATTCTTCAGATGATATACATAATTTTTGTGCATTCTACTTTTTAAAATGAATGAGATGTAACGCTGTTAAGTGAACCTAGCGCCAGAGGGTCGCTACGGTAAAAAAATATAGTGTATTTTAAAGAGTGCATTTATTCTACTGTGGTTTATGCGCTATCGACGAAGTATATTTAATTCAATCCAATAAGTTTAAATGAAATGCAAAATGCGTATAATTTAGTATTCCGTACAAGGAAGTCATGTGGTGTACACATTCGATTTTTTAATTAAGAACACACAAAATTTGGAATTAAAACTAATATAAAGAACACTTTTAAAACAACCAGGAGTAAAGAATACTCGTACGATGGTACAAAGTTTAAACCTAAATTAAAATAATCTCTTTGGAAGCCTTTTTTCTAAAAAATCGCGAATAACGTTTTTCGGATCTAATTTATTACTCAATTCATTTCATTAGCCAACATTGCTTTAAAAAGTCTATTTTGAGTAGACATCTTTCTTAACTAATTTTTTATTAGTTTTAGTTTATAAAAAGGATCTTGCGCCAGTAGCAATAGTTATCAGCAGGATTAACAAATTTGGCCCAGTGTTAAAGGAGGTAATGAATTTAAGAATGTCAACATGACATTCTTCCCTATTTAAAAGTGAAGAAAAAAGTTCTATTTCGTCATTGAATTCTAAACCGTTGAGTTCGGAAGACGTTGAGACGTTTTCCAGACTTTTAAAATGTGTTAGTAGTTTAGTTTTACACATATCTTTAAGTTTGTGGACATCGTATAAAACTTAAAAGAGTCGTTATGACTATTTAATAGGTTGAATCTCAGTTCTGGTGCACTAATCGCCTGATCTACAGTAGAGAATAAAAATTCAATTTTAAATTTCGGTTTGAATCTTGTATAGGTTCGTCTACACTATAGGTAGTCAACCTTTTGATATCTTCCGTTCTCTTTTGTGTCTGTTAGTAGTAAAATTTTCTAATCGCCCACCGGTTCCTCAGTAATGGTGATTTTACAAAGTAGGGAAGTAACTTTATAAAATTGATAAAGCAGAGTTACAACAAGTTAAAGCATGCAAAAATAATTGCTTACCAAGTACTTCATATCGGATTTTCGCTAAGTTTGGTAGATTAAGTCTTTATAAAACAACTTACCAGAATTAAATCTATCTTTTTACTTCCTTGTAAGAAGTAAAAAGGAAGTACTGTAATCGCGAAAAATTTCGCGCCTCATATTTCAACAAAAATACCCATTTTGACTCTATCGAATGCAATTTAAAGATGTTTTTGCTTAATATCTAAACGTAAGAACAGAATAAAGGACTCTTTTCCCCCCAAAAAATTCTAAAACTCATTTTAAATGGATTCTGAAGAGATTTTTACTGGCATCTGTGCGCACGCAGGTATGCATCTCGCATAACTCAAAAACGAGTAGCCTCAGAACGTTGAAATATTACATATAGGATTGATATAGCATGCAGATGTGCACCTCCTATTTTGGTTGCAATCGGCCTCACCAAAAGTATATAAATCTATGTATATCCACTCTGTTACTCGCCTCAGTGAATTCAGGTTTTTTATTCTTATAGGTTGGTAAAATGTGCATTTTTTTCTTTAAAAATGATTGAATTATGCTGTTCTTATCTTCCGGTTAAGGCGTCTATGCCTTTAGTAAATCTGCACGCAAAATTTGTAGAATTATCAACAATTTAAAAGTTGTTTAAGTGCGGCTAAGCCTAATCATTTTTCATATGGCAGCCATATTTTTTACATTTGAAACTTAAGAGAATAGTGCATTTCTTACCAATCTAGAGAAAATAAGCTTCGAACAACAAAGGTAACGTCTTCTTTTATTATTATGAATTAAAACATACTTAATGCATTCTGGAATTCATTCAAGGAAATAATTGTTTAAGATTTACTTCGTAATTTAAATATAGATATTTTGAGTTTTTATGCATTTTTGCCTTGCCGCGAAGTGAGAACTGAATTATTGAATGAGAAATACTGAATCGTTTGTGAAAAATTGTTTCTTTTTTTTTTTTTTTTTTTTTTTTTTTTTTTTTTTTTTTTTTTTTTTTTTTTTTTGCAGTATTAGTTTTAGATTTATCATAGTATTTGAAAGAACATGTAAAAACGGTTAGATAATTTCAAATGATATACATAATTTTTGAGCGTTCTGAGTTATAAAATGAATGAGATGTAACGCTGTTAAGTGAACCTAGCGCCAGAGTGCTGCTATGGTAAACAAATATAGTGAATTTTAAGGAGTGCATTTATTCTGTTGTCGTTTATGCACTGTCGAGGAAGTAGATTTAATTCAATTCAATAACTTTAAATGAAATGCAAAATGCGTACAATTTAATATTCCGTACAAGAAAGTCATGTGGTGTATACATTAGATTTTTATTTATAATTTGCATACGTAGAAATTACATTATACAAATGAATTATTAGGGGGATCCCTGAGCTGATGCTGAGAATTCAAATATTGAATATCCGGTTCAATTTTTGTGAGGAACTGACGAAGGTCTTCCTTTTCGAAAATATTAAGGCGGTTTCTTTCTTTTGTCGTAATATGATTAACAGCACTAAATCCTGATTCCACAAGATATGAGGTAGGGAAATGTATCTATAAACTGAACACCATTTTCCATATATTTGGATGTAAGACTGGCATTTTTACTTCCTTGTACGAAGTAAAAAGGAAGTATCGTAATCACGAAAAGTTTCACGTATCGTATTTCAACGAAAATATCCATTTTGACCTCTATCGAATGCAATTTAACGATTTTTTTGCATGACATTTGTACACAAAGACACAATAAAGGACTCTTTTTTCCCCCAAAAAAATTATAAATAAAATTGATTTAAAATGAATTCCGAAGAGATTTTTTCGTGGCGTCTATACGTACGTACGTATCTCGCATAACTCAAAAACCAGTAGCCTGAGAATGTTGAAATTTTGTATATAGGACTGCTATAACATGTAGATGTGCACCTCCTAGTTTAGTAGCAATCGGCCGCAACCAAAAGTATATAAACATATGCATATATATATCCACTCTGTTACTCGGCTCAGTGAGCTCAGTTTTTTTATCCTCATGTGTTGGTAAATTGTGCACTTTTTGCTTTAAGAATGATTGAATTATGTTGTTCTTATCTTCCGGTTAAGGTTTTTATGCCTTTAGTTAACTTGCATGTTATAGTTGCAGAATTATCAACAATTTAAAAGTTGTTTAAATGTTGCTAAGTCTAATTTTCTTCTCATAGCAGCCATATTTGTTTACATTTGAAACTTATCAAAATAGTGGATTTGTTGCCAATCTAGAGAAACTAAGCTTCGCAGCAAAAAAGTAAGGTCTTCTTTTGTTATTGCGAGTTAAATTATGCTGAATCCATTCTGGAATTCTGATTTAAGTTATTAAATTATCCCACATATTCATTCAGCATAGCGTTCACAACAAATTTAGTCAGTTTCTACGCCTTGAGTGGCTTTTTGCCGCTTGACACCAAAAGTAAACTTCAATTTTGTGCGCCGAAAAATCTGCCTTCTTGTCCACTGGCCGAATTGCTTGTTTTTGCGTAGAAACTGTAATTTTAATTGTAAAAATTTTTTTAAATTATTTTAACTCTATTTGGTGTTTTATGTTTTTCTATATCTTTCAATTTTTAATATAGATATTTTGAGTTTTTATCTATTTTTGCCTTGTTGCGAAGTTAAAACTGAGTTAAGTGAATGAGAAATATATCTCTAATGAAATTCGAGGGAATAAGTTTACATGATAGACAGGAAAAATGCATATAATTTAATATTCCATACAAAGAAGTCATGTGGTGCACACATCAGATTTTGTTGTTTTGCGATAAGTTTTCATATCCACCATTGTCGAATTTATGTTTACCTGCTTCATTATATCTAATTTCTAACAGTACTTCTTATAAAATTCTGTTAGCCTCTTCAACATTGACAGTAGAAAAATTTTTCCTTTTGTCATTTCAATTTCAAAATTTTTTACAAATCGTTTTTTGGTTAAACTACAAAAACATTATTAGTTTTTGTGGCTTTCCTCATGTCTAGCGTGAATACAAACTAGGTTCCTTTAGAAAGTCCTCAACGAAGACTTAGACAAATAATCCTTGCTCCCTTTGCCATATTCGAATAACCTACGTAAAACTCTAAGAAAAAGCTTCAGTGTTTATTTTTTTAAGAAAGGATATCAAATCATCCCCGGATATCAAAATGTGCATATCGTGAATTTTCAAAATATACGATAAACATTGGCTAATGCAGCTTAGTATAAAGAGGCATAGCATAGTAGAAAATTCCAAAATTTTTAATTCTTTATTGTGTAATAAATTTATATAATATTTCTGAAAATATTTTATTTTTATTTTAAATTGTTTTATGTAATTGTTCTTTTTGTATTGAATTTTTCCTGGATTGTTTCCATACAGACTCAAAATTAGTAATAAAAATTTATGTGATTGGTTACTTTTAATAAACCATCCAACCATTCTTTTTTTCCATGGCACCTGCTTGCTATGTAAGCCTTCTGTTTCTCTTGGCGTGTAAACATCTAAGTGAACTTCGACTACTTTAATTTCCGTTTTCTGTGATTTGCTAAAGAAATAATTATTTAACCATTTAATGACCTCAAATTCTGTACATCATACGCAGAACACTTTTCACATATATTTATTTTAATTTTTAAATTATCTAAATTATTGAATATTGCACATATGTTATAGAGATTCCCAACCTTTTTCTTCAGTCTAACGCATTTTTAAAAAATGGCTTTCTTTATTGACATTGTCTTATATTTTCTATATAATATACAGTATACAGCATAATTGTAATAAAAATGATTGCATATATATGCGCAATTATTTGTTAGCTTAAGAATTAGATCACTTAAGAATAACTTCAGGATTTTAAATTAAGAATTAGATCAACAGCATGAACAAATTTCCTTTTAGATTTATGTTAAATTATTTTTTAGATTGTTATTACGATTTTAATTTAACAAATAAGTTTTCAAAAACAAAATTGCAGATTCTAATTGCACAAAAGTTCGAATTTAATTAACGTGACGGCTTCACTTGACCTTTCGTAATTGTTTTAGTATTAACGTAAAATTCCTTAACTTAAATTTTAAATCACCTCAAAAGTATTCAGTATTCAGTTCAAAAGTATTCAGCCTCTCCATGCTAGTTTCGCGTCTTTTTAATTCTCTTTTCTCGTATTTTGCGTTTTACGCTTTTTATATTGCACTTTCTGCGTAAAAATTTACATACTTTAAAAAATTATATCGATTTTTAAACTATAATAAATAATTTAATGTATTTCAACTTTACATTTATCTAATTTCTTCCTTATTACATGATACAGCTTTATATCAATAAACAATTAATTATTAATTTCATTAATAATTTTATTTTGTGATCAATACGATCTTGATTATGTCGATCAATTCCAAATGAATATTCGGTTATCGACCCCTTACACTCATCATCGACCCCAGAGAGTAAATAGTGACCCCACTGTGAACTCCTGCTACAGAGCATCACATATGCTAATATTTTGTAGAGTATACTGTTGATAAATGCCAGCAATATTTTTAGAGTATATTTTAGCAATATTTTTTAGAGTATAAAATATTTTTTATTTAGCAATATTTTATGGCATTTATCAATAGTGTTACATCAACATAAGATTAACAAATTTAGTGTGCATTTTTAATTCTAGAGAGACCTTTCAAAGATTCCATGTTTTCAGACAATTTTTTCAACCTTAGAGAGGTGATGTTTAAAACCCATATTTATTTATGATCTTTGATTGGTTTGGTTCATTTGATTATGGCAATGCATTCGAGGGCTATCTGCTTGACGGGCGGAATGCCTTCGTGGGGTACTTTGTAAGGGAATTTGGCTCGTACACACGTTGCAATTGCGGAAAACCACGAAACCGCCCATGCATCCAGCCCGTACCTGGGATTCAGACGTGGAACCAAACTACCAGTTTAACAACTTTACCGCTGTACTGCTGGTGGGATTTATGATTTTAGAAAAAGGTGACAGGAGATAGTCATCTATAGGTGATCAATCGCCATGAGAGTTTCAGTACACTTCTTGCACAGCTAATGGAAAGAAGTTTTACAATGAAAGAAGTTTTTACCTTTCTCATGGAATATCAAATTTTTTTAAGCCACTTTACGTGCATTCCGAAATAAACATAACCCAGATTCAGTTTCTTTTTAATATGTCGACACGGTCTCACGCTTCACGTTTTTCTAACCACCCCGCTTAGGGATGATGAAATCCGCCAAAAAGCGGAAAACATTATTTACATTAGATGGTTATCTGTTTAGAATATTCATGTTATTTATTAGAATTATTTCGAAACTTTGGATTCTTTTAACGCGTAAAAAGGAGGGGGGGATTAAAGTAAGAAAAGTTAGCGTTTTGAATAAAGTAATATTAATTCAGAAGAAAATCTCGTATTTTGTAAGCTTGAAACTACCATAAAAATATTTCACTTTACCCTACCTTTCCCCCATCAAAGTATATCAGTTTAGAATTCGTATTCCTTGAACTACAAAAAAATGAAGCAATGATCCCACTTTTTCTTTTAATAATAATAATAATACGATCGTTTAGAAATTAATATTAATATTACGTAAACGTTTAGGAAATCAACATTTGTAGTTTTAGAATGATCGTTTATAGGAAAAGCGTAGTAAATAAGCAGAAAAATATTTAAGTTTCGGTTTATTGAACTGGTGATTGCTTTTTGCTTTTCGGTTATTTGTCCATTGTTTTCGTACATGTTCTATCACAATATGATAAATGTCTGTTAAAAAAGGCTTTAAAAACTTAAAAATCGTTTTTCATAAATACTTTTCTAATGAAGACTGTAAATAAAAATTAAGCTAATTTTGTCAAGTAGAACTAACATGAGAAAATTAGCTTAATTTTTAAAATTAGCTTAATAAACATACCAGGCTCACGAATGATAACAAAATATATAGTATGGTAATATACACGTTAACACCATCTGTAACAAAATTATTTGTTTTGTTGGATTTCATGTTTGCCTACAGTTCCACAAATTGTATTTTCTTATCAAACACAGTCAAAATTTAAAAAAAAAAAAAAAAGGTTCGGATTTAGTGAATTAAAGTGAATAACCAAATGGCAACTACTTCCCAAAGATAATCACTGTTTTTCATGATCAGTATTTCTGACGACTTAAATATACTATATCGGTAATGAATATTACCTCTTGAGATAGGTACACTGCGAAAAAAGGGGGGGGGGACAGTTCTACATCTCCCGTTCTACTGGGCCGATTGACGAAATTCAAATTGCGTTTTTCATATCTTGAAAGCGCAACTTAGGATATGTATTAGATTTATATAAAGCATTGGTCAAATAGAGGTATTTTGACACGAAATCAGACTTTTTCTGAAATGACATGCCAATTTTCTTTTCCATATTTCGATTCTACGACTTAAATTATGCCAAACTTCCAAGTTTTGTAAAAATCGCAAGAATAGTTTTTAAAAAATTAGCTCTAAAATATTTAGTTCGCCAATGTCAATTCAGTTTGATATGTATTTATTAATATCTCTTTTTTTATGAAACTTATTTGATTCCTTCTTTCACAGTTCGAAATTTAGGTTCATTCGATAAAATTCACCCATTTTTTATGATTTATTTTTAAATATTTTTTATGAATTTTTCAAAAAATATTTTGAATTATAACATATAAAATTTTTAGATCATCTTAAAGTAGATAAATTTCTAAGCATACCTGCAAAAAATTAAAACTTTTTATTCAAAATTTCCGAAGATATACGGAAATTTATATATTCGCTCATTTTGAAATTTGGCATGTTTGTTGATAACGATAATAACAAAAATGCGGTGTAAGCACTTTATTAAAATTATTTGAAAGAAGGAACCATGTGACTTTTTTTCCGCTCATGCACAATGTGAAAAAGGTAGGAACGATGTGACTTTTTTTCTACTCCTGCACGATGGAAGGGATAGGATAATAGGTTGCCATGTATTAAGAAGTTTGCCAAGTGAATTATTCTTCGTGCAAACTGAAAAAAATTCGCCAAGTTAAATTTTTGAATTTCTCGGTAAATTTCAAAAAATCTAAAATTTAGGCATAATTTGAGTCGTAGAATCGAAATATGGAAAAAAAAATTAGTATGTTATTTCAGAAAAAGTCCGATTTTGTGTCAAAATACCTATATTAGAACAAAGCTATATATAAATCTAATATATATCCTAAGTCTCGCTTTCGAAACATGGGAAACGCAATTTGAATTTCGTCAATCGGTCCAGTAGAACGGGAGATATAGAATTGTACTTTTTTTTTCTCGCAGTGTGCATACGCAGAAACCAAAATCGGCTGGAAACTTGGATGGTAGTCTCAGGGAACATTCATAAAGCATTCATGCTAATTATACTATAAACATACGAAAGTTATTTATTTTTCGTTGTTCCTAATGTTAGCAGTACTTAGTATCGTTATAGTTTAAAAAATATCCTCAAAAGAATTATTGTGTATTGTTTGAAAAATGAAGATAAGACAAAGTTTGAGTACCTCAAAAGCAATAAAAAAACAGAAGGAGAGAAAATTTACATTTATTTCATTTTATGGAAATTCAAAATCAAAAATCAAGGTGCCGGAAGCAGATTTAGCAAAGCAATTATTACATTTGTAAGTTCTACTTGTTTATCTTCTGATGTGACAGCTGAAGTACGTGTAGAAAACACACAGGAGAAGGATAAAAAGAACCCTTTATTAATTCTTTAAAATTTACAATGCGTTGACTTGACGCTAAAACACTACGACTCACTCGAGGGGTAACTCATAACAAGAACTAAACTAAAAATTCGGAGATACTAACAAGCAACAGAATTACTCTACAGGACTCAGATAATCCCGTTACCTAAATCCGTATCGAAATCTAGTGGCAGCAAACTAATAGCTGTTACGCCACGTTAACCAGCAATAAATGCAGAAACAGAAGCTCATGTTACAGAGATAAAGCGCTCGCCCACACTTCTAACTTACCCTTCTAGAACTCGGTATTTAAACCTTTTCTTCTCAAGGTAGAATTTGCATTACTTCACGCGCCCTACCAAATCTAAATATTGTGGCACTGACAATTAGGGGAATGAAGGCGTATAGGGAAGAACATAAACTTAAATTTTGATAACTAGTTAAATTACATTAATTTACACATTAATTAATATTAATGTGTTACATTAATATTAATTTATCAAAGTCACACGATCTTATCTCTCAAAATCAGTGACAGAGGTACTTTCTAAATAGTACGACATTAGTTAAGCATTTTACTTCTTAGATTTAGTATAGAGAAGCAGGTTATCTATGATCTTGTAATTTTGGGCCCTATTTCTAACTGCAGCAAGATCTGCATGTTCAAAACTATCTGGATCCTTCAAATAAGCATAGATATTACCAAATTCTGAATCATTTAGACACTTAGCAATGATTGTTTCTTGGGAATCTAAAACTTTAGAAGTTAACATAGCACGTTTTATTTGATCACCATTTTCATCCAGTTCTTAATAGCGCATCGGCCATGGTGTTTTCCTTGCCGGGAATAAGTTGTACTCTTGTAAATCTAAGGGCAATTTAATTAATCTTGGAGTTAAAGTCTTTCCAGAATATAGTCTATCTAGGGCCGTATGGTTTGAATAGACAGTAACCGGCGTTTTCCTGAAATAAACCCGGAACTTCTGAACTGCCATTAACAGGGCTAATATTTCTCGTTCGGTCGCTGTATAATTCCGTTGTGTAGAGTTTAACGTTTTACTAAAAAATGCCAAAGGATTCCTTTTTGAATTAAAACTTCAGGCGTAATCTGAAATATTAGCTGCGATCTCCAAGTTCTCGTCCGCTTCCGGAAATTTTAACACTGGGGCATTAATTAGAGCTGTTTTTAACTGCTCGAAAGCCGTGTTTGCTTCCGCTGTCCACGCAAACTTTGATTTTTTTAACTCCAACAAAAGTCCAACAATATTGGCGAAATTTTGGATAAAAGGTAATACGAGCACATGCCAAGAAAAGATGAAAGTTTCTTTGCCGTATTTGGCGGAGGATAAATTTTTATTGCTTTTTTTTTTTTTTTTTT
>KK121307.1:192098-214445 GCA_000611955.2 Stegodyphus mimosarum
TTTTTTTTTTTTTTTTTAGAATCCTCAGTCTCGATACCCTTATCTGAAATTTTGTAAGCAAGATATCTTAATTCTTTAGTTGAGAACTTACATTTTGATGCATTAACAGTTAACACTGCTTCTTTTAATAATGAAGAAACTTCGTGGAGATCTTTGACATGTTCCTCAATGGTGTCGCTGGTTATGATGATATCACCTAAGTATATCAGTGCAGACTTCTCGAGAACAGGACATAGAATAATGTCCATAGTACGTTTAAAACTTGAGAGGGCCCCGCAAAGTCCAAGCGGCTTACGTAAAAATACCCGATTTTGTAATAAATACCGTTTTATTCACGTCTTCTGGTTTCATGGCTATTTAAAAGCAGTCTGAAGTAAGATCAAAGGTGGTCATGAATTTCGTAGATCTAATTTTCCTTATTATTTCTTCTATTATCGGTAAAGGATAGACCGGAAATTTAGTCATGCTATTGAATTTTCTGTAATCAAATACAAAACGCCAGGATTTTGGATCCGAGGAGGAAAAACTAGTTTTCTTTCTGCATAGCACAGCTGGGCTAGCATATTCACTATTGATGGAGTTATTATCTTATATTTTAACATCTGTCGTATATGGTGTTCTATTATGGCTTCTTTTTCCTTATCATATCGATAAGGTTTCGCTTTACACGGTTTGCTTGATTTTAATTCAGTAGTATGGGATATTAATCTGTGTATTCCCGGGCTTTTCAGAAAATAATGTGGAAAATTTACTTACCAGTTCTTCCAACTGGCACCTTCACCTTGCTTTAGATGCTGGAAGTCGACTTCTGGGACGTTTTCGTCTTCCACTTCCTTTGGCACCATATCGAGAATAATGGAATTACCGCCAAAATTTACTTTTGCATTCGCAGCTCTAAGGAACTCCGTACCTAAAATGACTTTATTCTGTAAATTTTTAATGACAAAAAATAAAACTTTCAAATTTTCGATCTTTTATCTGCACGTTAAGCGACAGCTTCCCGAAGCATTCACAAACTTTCCCTTTTTTGGCTATGATTTCCGTACTGCTATTTTTAAATAGCCTTACTTTTCGAAAATTCCGGTAATAAAAACTTTGATTTCAAAAATTTCCTTGCGCGCCTGTACCCACGGAGTGCCTCTACGAGTACGTTGTTAAGAACAACCTGTATTACAGGTAACTGCGAATTCTTTACCACCACTGTATTTAAATGCACCTTAGAGGGATTTTGCGATGCACAGGGGGTCTAAACCCTCCATTTTTCAGGACTCTCTACTCGTTTAAAGCACTATTCTTTCCTCCTGATGTCTTTTGAGAACGCTGGCGGTCTTGAACTTCTTTTTCGCATTGTCGTTTTCATTCTCGCTCGTTGACAGCTTGGCTGAAAAACGTCTTCCTCCGTTGTATTTATTTTTTTCTGCGGCTAGCTGTCGAGAGAATTGTTGATGATATCCCTGAGTAGGAAATTTGGAGCTTTCTGCTAGTCGTCGGTTCTAGAACTTCACAGTTATTTTGAATAATTCTTGAAACGTTCCTGGGTTTCTCAGTTCCATGAAATCTTGTACTCTGGGTAATAAACTTGGTAACAACTCTGAGTAATAACCTTGGCTTCAATGACTTTGTTATCCTTCCGTATAGCATATTTACTAGCTTGAACTTTACGTAGAATAAACTCTGTAAGATCCTCAATTTTCCGTTGGTAAGAGCTATACAGTTCGGCTTCGAGTTTCGCACGATCTTTAACTATTGGGAAAGCCTTCAAAGGTGCCGCTTTAAAATTTTCAAAATTATTGGTGAGGCTTCCGACTTCTCCAAGTAAAAATTTTCCGATTCCTTTTCACCATGACTCCGCCTGTCCTCAGAGGGCACTCGAAGCAATATATACCTTTTGTCTCTCCGGTATACAGGATACAACTGGAAGTGGTTGCCAAGGGCTTTCAGGAATGAGGTGACGGAGTTCTTGCCACCGAAACCACTGCTGGCTCGATGGACGCTCTCCTTATTTGTATTAAAAAACAAAACCCATCCAAAGGGCTGGTTACTATCAAACCTGCGACTTCTGAGTCTTGTGGGGATGATTGTCCGTTCTGCTCGTTGGCCTGATCGTCGGATCTAAGTAGAAATTCGGGTGCCATATGTAAGATCTACTTGTTTATCTTCTGAAATGACAGCTGAAGTACGTGTAGACACCACACAGGAGAAGGGTAAAAAGAACCATTTATTAACTCTTTAAAATTCACAATGCTTCGACTAGACGCTAACACACTACGCCTCACTCGGGCGGTAACTGATAACAAGAACTAAACTAAAAATTCGAAGACATTAACAAGCAGTAGAATTACTCTATAGGGGTCAGGCAATCCTGTTACTTAAATCCGCATCGAAATCTAGTGGCAGCAAAGTAATAGCTCTTACGCCAACCAGCAATAAATACAGAAAGCAATAGAAACAGAAGCTCAAATTACAGAGATAAAGCGCCTGCCCACACTCTCTAAAAAATACTTGCACACACACTAAAAAACTTTCCGTTCTAGCACACACTCTTTAACTTTCGCTTCTAGAACATATTAACCTTTACATTACTTCCTTTACATAACCTTACAATTTAAACCTTTACATTATTTCACGCGCGCTACCAAATCTAAATATTCTGGCATTGACAATTATGGGAATGAAGGCTTATAGGGAAGAACATAAACTTAAATGTAACTGGTTATCAAACTTAAATATAAACCCCTATACATTAATTTATCAGAGTCAAACGATCTTATCCCTCAAAACCAGTGGAAGAGGTACTTCCTAAATAGTATGACTTCAGTTAAGTGTTGTGTAGTAAAATTCGAGATTTTACGAGTTAAATAATTTCTGTATTCTGCTGAGTTGGTTCGATAGTAAGTTTAATTTTTTTTTCCAGCAAGAAGCATTTATTCGTGTATTTTTATTATAATTTGAAATTAATTTTTTATTTTCGCTTAATAATTTATCTTAATATATTAGGATACAGTCTGCGAATTAGTGCGTCAAGTAAAATTTATGTTAAAATTTTCTAATATAAAGCGAAAGGAAAAAATTTAACAAACTGTAATGGATTAATTGTGAAATATCAGTTTGATTTAATATAAAGAAACAGGGCCGCCTGATATTCGTTTCTTTTGCGCCATTTTTTTTCCAGTCTTCTTAGCACTCATGGAAAGTTCCACAGGATTCTAGAAGCTAGGTCTTTTGTTCGGTGTTTAGCCAAAGAACCTCCATGTAAAGAAGGAAAGGCTCCATAGACGTAATGTAAACCACTTTGTCTGCAACGCCGCTACAAAGAAAAGGGAACATTCGCCAAGGGATTTGGAGACGGAATCTGTTGGCGAGAATTTTCCCTCTGTGATATGCCGGTTCTTTGGTACCTAGCCGACATTTTCCCCCTCCTCGACGTGTATAGGAAATTGAGGAACACGGGGTAAGATGAATCGTTCTTTGACTTCTCGCGATAATTTAAACTCGGAAATGATGAAATATTAGGTGAAGTTTCACTTTCACTGGCTGTTGAACTTCCATTGTCCACATCGCTACTTGAAACCAAAGAACCTATTCTTTGTTTAAACTCTTGCTAAACGTAACGGTCGAACCTGTCCAAACCAACTTCGACTTTCAGCTTCGAGCTTTGGCGCTTTTTGGCGACAGATATTTCACGCATGCACAGTTGCTTCCCTTTTCGTTGGAAGGGAGCCACTTCTGCTTCTGCGAAGTTTTTCTTCTTAACAGTACATATTCTTTGGTTTAGCCGAGGGGGTGTGTACCTGATGAGGTTTACTTGTAAACAGTAAGGTTAACGGAAAAGGTCGGGAGTAGGTCACGATTTTGGCTAGCCGGTTCCGAGAAAATTGGCGAATTTTCGTAGGTAGCGGACTTGCGCAGTAGAGACTTGACCGGTTTTGAGAAAACAAAATTGGACTTCGGAAACTTTTGAGGGGCGAGTTTTGCCAAGTCTGAGAAACAATGCTTGTCTGTGTTTTAAAAGAGAAATTTGGAGTGTTCGATCTCTTGCGACTTACTCTTCATGGCTGTTGCTGACTTACTTGCTACTACTCTTACGCTCTTGGCCGTGGTGCTTTTTCGCTCTTGTCGATTTTCGTAGGGCGTCTGCGATGTTCATGCTAGCTGGTGGAGCTTACTGCACCCTGAAAGTCTAAGGGCATGCAGTGACGACGTGGTTTGCTCTATTGGAATGATTTTCACCAAATTTGATACGATTACCCTTAAATTTCAATTGTGGGAGTCTAATCTTTCTCCTGCCTCGAGGAAAAAAAAGTCCACAAGTTTTTTAATTATTAAAAAATACATTTTATCTCTGTCAGTCCATTCTTTCAAATCATTTTTTACTTTTTAAATACTTTCTCCATTTTTTCAAAAGGGTCACTCTCCAGCATAACCCATATATCGTCGGCATAAGAGATAATCTCACAATTCGAAATATTGACTTTCTGCAGTAATCTGTCCTAACATATCATCACTTTAATTCAATTCTAAATGATAAAACAGAACAATTATTAACATGTAAAATGCAATCACAGTCGAAAAGGAAAAATCTGCCAACATCTATAATCCTCTCACATGCAAACAGTTAAATTTGAAGATAGACTAAAGCCACAAATCTTTCAAATCTAAAACTTTATTTTTAAGTCTACTTTAATAAACAAGTGGCTAAACTCACGGTTATATTCACTTTTTTTTTAAACAAAATGTGATAGCAATAAAATTTTTGGATTTAGAGTGAATCTAATAATAGCTAAAGCTGAAGAATTAGAGAAAAGAAATGAGAAAAAATGAACAAGTATTTTAAAAAGATAATATTGTGGATTGAACGAAAAATTCAGATAAATTTAGGCCATTATCAGACGAATGACAGAGAAATTGCCGACAATATTTAAACTCCAGAGCATAAAGATTCAGATTACAACCATGATACAGGAAGCCAAAAAAAAAAAAAAAACAGCGTCTGATGACAGTTTGGCTTCAGGCAACTAATCATGAAGTAATGACTGTGTACAATTTATACATGCCCATCCCAGATGAAGGAATAGCAGGAGACATCTTCCTTTTATCACAGCTCACATAGTGCTCCCGTGCTTAGAAATTCAAAGGAAAAGTGCACTTTTGTTAACATACAGCATATGTTAGTTTGACAGCAGTCTAGTGGCACATTCGCACAAATCAAAAAGCAGGGGCACTTCTGTATAATGGAACATTCATTGCTGTATGAACAATAGCAGTTTGTATAGTTTAGTTTCATTTCAGCGCAAAATCACAATTTGGTGACTGGTAAAGCCCGTGTTATTCAGCACTTGTACGGCTCTATGAAACATAATCTGCTTTATAAACCTGTATTAAAAATAAAGATTAATAATAATGCATAAAATGTTTCATTTAATTTATATTTATACATATTCTATGCTAAATTATTATAAATTACTTTACAGAAAAAATATCATGAATACACTGTAAGTAAAGACTGACATATGCCAAAAATGAAAAATACATGAGTATTTATGCCTTCCTTTTAAGAAATTTGTATTTTCCTTCCACTTAAATATCTAAATATTAATTATTTTAATTGTATTTAGATGTGAAGAATTTATTTATTCATAAACTCCTCAGAATGTTACTAAAAAATCTAGTTACTAAATATATCATATGAACGCTCTGAGGTGAACAAAACAAAAGATGAAAGCTTGTGGAAGCCTCATATGTACCCTTAGAATGGCAAGACCTTTCTTGTTTCTTTAAAAAAATGAAATACTTAAAATTCCAGTTGAGATTCACAACAATTTCCTCCCTTTTCCAGGTTCAATAATGGACAAAGTGGCTGAAGGTCTCAAATGATACCATTTCTAATTTCTAACAAAGAAACTTCCCTGCCCCTTCCCAAGTGTACACTAAGTCACCTTAAAGATAAGGAACCACAAAAGAATCCTTTTTGGATAGGGCGTCTACAATAAATATGAACTGATACAAAAAAGTGTTTGGGAAAACTGCACCTTAGGCTATTGTGCACTTTAGGAGGTACACTTCTTTTTTTTTTCTTCTTATGGTTGGACACTTTATTTAATAGCCATTAGCCTTACGCCACCATTAACCCCTATGAAAGGATGGACAGTTACAAGCATGCCTTCCCCAAGATTTGAACCCGGCACCATCGTTACAGCAGTCAGGGTCACTAACCACTATACCGGCTGGGTACAGAGATGACATCCAGCTCATGGATAGTTCTGGTAAGTTATATACTGAATAAACATTGATTTCAATAATTTTAATGTAATATTTTATCCAATTATATTGTAATTCAGCAGGTTAGTAAAAACCAGTCCATCACCTAAATAATTCTTTATTTTCTTATTTTTTTTAAATTTTCAAGACTTAAAATCAATGTGCATGTTATACATGGGAGAGTCTATACAAAGAGAAATAAGATAATTATAAACATAAGTTAAAATTCTGTCAACAAACTTATTTATAAAACATTCAAGCACGACTGATTCATAATGGAAGACATTTTGTTAAAAGATGTTGTAAAACAGAGTATACAAGATGCATAACTGAGGAAGTAGCAAATTAGAGTTATGGGAATGTGTATGACTGAATATAAGGGCCAGAACAAATTTATAGGTTTCAAAAGGATTATGTACTTAGATTTTACAATAATTCAGGTACAAGTCTTAAAAAATATTAATAAACCATTTTCTTCTATGCCTTCCTAAAACCTCATAGAAAGTAAAGTACATGAAAATCAGCAGCAATATTTAAGATATTAAACCATTAAAATAAAAAGTACTCTAATTTGAAAATTAACCAAACACAGCATTTATTATAGAGTGACTATGATTCTCGATTTAAAAGATACCTTAGGAAGCTGAAAATCATCTTATATTTAAGGAAGTATCTCAGAAAGAGGTTCTTTAAATATTTCTATTTGATGATATGCCAATCTTTTTTCCTATTTAATAAATAGTGCCAATTTTAATGTGCTTTGATGTTAATTTTTGTTATCATTAACCAATTAAAATCAAATTATATTAAAATTTCTTTCTAATGCAATTAGCAAAAACTAGTAAAAACATTATGTCAAAATAAAACTGTTCTCAGCACAGGAAAAATCATAACATTTAATTCTGTTCAGAACGAAATGCTGTTTAAAAATGCATTCTGTCACATACTCAGGACTCTTAACATATTGTAGAAAATGAAAATGTACACACATTTACATTTTCTATATTTCTACATTTACACTTATATTTACAACATAATTATAAAATGCTTGGCAAAAGCCAGTCAGGGGCTTCTGTTTTTCTTTCTTCTTCTGTGATGCACACACATGCACATTCTTAAAAAATACACCTCTAAACAGATACATATTACTATCCCACATCATATACTTGAAAAATCTAAAAAATAATATTTAGGAAGCACTTCCGCAAAGCACCCTTTGGCGCTTCGGCAAGGAACCCGTTGGCAAAGGGTCATTAAAATTAGCAGACCACTACTTGTGTAACAAATCTCACATGGATTTTCTATAATTTATTTAGAATACTAATATTTCTATTACATGTATCTTTTTTCATTTTTAAGTGCTTTGCTTGTTGATATTCTCAAAATTATATCTGATAATTAGTGCTATTGTGTATATAATACATAAATATAAATACAATAGACAAAAATATAACAGGTCAGGGGAGGCAAGAAAGCCACAAGATTTCCCAAAAGCCAAAACTATATATTTACATCACTTCCAAAGTAGTGAAACAGGTTTCAGATAGCAAGAAATGTCCCATTCCAAGCAACCATTCAATGACAGTCTTATTTCGACAAGTGCCATGCCCAAACAGCTTAAAGCATTTTATGTTAAAACAACTGCCTGTCTTTTTCATAATTTATTTGATAATACCAATAATTTTCAATAGTACTCAAATTTGCTGCAGTAGCATTGTTAAATAAAACTAGAACATTATGCATTTTATTATTTTTCAAGTGTCATTTGAACTTATATTCATTACACAAGTAGTGGTTTGCTAATTTTAATGACCCTGAGGATTCATAAACTATTCTGTCATCTTAGAGAATCAATAATTTTTTTATTTCAATTTAATCATCTATTGTGTGTCACACCTGCCATCTTCTTAAAGGTTATTGTTAGAAAAGCATTAAGAATTTATAATCTCATTAAAATTTTAAGCCATAAATATCGATTTATTCTCATTATTTTAGATTACGATAACCAATCATAAAAATAAAAACATTAATTAATTATTTAAAATGCATATTTCGGCGGCCCATGAAATTAAAATATTTTAGGGGTTGCAAACCTCATGTTTCCGATTATCATTCACACCGTCTCGCCATATATTCTTTGCCAACGAGCATCTGTCTCCAAAAATTTCATTAATTATATGAAAATGTTTCTATCTATGCATTGTTAAAAATTCATAAAATAACGTGAAAATACAAAAAAATAATAATAAATATGTAAAAAAAAATTTTAATCTGCAAATGTGAAAAACGAACGCGGTAATTCGACAAAAATCAACGTAACAGCAATAGTTGCAACCTTCAAACAACCCAATCGGTTGAATCTGACGGGTTACCAGGTTTGAACTATTATCGCCATTGTTGGCGGTGCTTACCTACCCAACTTTCTTTCTTTCTAAACAAATTAATTTACGTGTTTTCTAAAATTTGTTTTTATTTATTCAACCCCCCCCTTTATTTTAAGTTAGGTGTTTTTTAATGACCTGCACAATAATTCTCAAGTTGTGTAGATCCCTGGTTTATACTTTTTGTTTAGAAGAGGTAAATTTAAACATTTATGCAAGCAAATGCCAGCAAAAGTCTATCTGTATGTGCTCAGAGATAAAATTCAATATAAAAATCTTTCTTTTTTAATCTGCAGTACTTTTGATGAAAGAAAGGAAAAAATTTATATACAGTCTGAAATGACCCACTATATTTCAATGTATACTAAAACAAATATCTTTAATAGTTTCTTCTTTCAGTACTTTATATAATAACTGTTTCTTCTTTCAATGCCTTATTTAACAAATTTAATACTACACTTTGTAGCCTCAAGACCATATTTTGCAATTTAAACAATTTAGACCTGAGGCACTTATTGAAATATTAACAAATGAAAAGCTTTTAAGCTTAAAAACATTTTTTAAAATTTTGCAAAAATTCAATGACAACATTGTTATAAAACAAATATACATTGTATGTTCAATGAACTAACTAAAGTATTATTTATTTTGCCAATTAATGGCTCATTTAAATGCAAAGCTATGCATCCATTTTAATTCTCTGCTTTGAATAAACAACAAATATTCAGTATCCATTATGTCATTTAAATGCTAAAGAAAACCTTGATTAAGCGGATATATCTGATCAATGAAAATTAACAACTTTTTTAAGTTGCATATAAATTAAGAATAAATGAGTATGATAGCAATCAGTGTATAAAAATAACAAATTTTAAACCATCTGCTCTACAGATCTTAAAAATTTTACATGGTCGAAGAGAAATTCAATCTATTTTGATGAATATTTACAATTATTATCGATTAGTCGGCATAGACGTATTTGATTGCAATAATTTTTCAACTTCATATTTTGCTGCTGTATCATTAACAGCATCAGACTCAACTAAACGATGAGAAATACTCCGACAAACAATTTTGAAAAAATCTTTGCTAATTCGTTTAGATTTGTATTCAGGATTTAAATGTTTTCGAACCAAATCAGCAGCTTTTTTAAGATTGTCATTACGTATTTGAGTAGTAGTTTTACTTTTCTCTGTCTTCGATTTAGTTTTTTCTGGTGATGAATCAGGCCTTTTACGTTTACTTTTAACAGATGAACTTACTAATGTTCTTTTCCTGTTTTCAGTCACAACAGGTTTTGATAATTCTTTGTTATTAGGTGAAGAAATGGCTAGACTGGGAGTAGATTTGACATCATCTGGTGAATTTGAATGTACAGATGATTCACCTAATGGACAAGACACACTTTCAAAAAAGTATTTCATTATCGGTTTTTCTACTTCAACACAAGCTCTTGAATTTTCTATACTTTTTCGTATTCTTGTTATTTTTTTAGGGCTATATTTTTCTGAACTCTCAGATTCACTATCTATAGAAGCTCTAAAACTTCTAAATTTTTCAGAGTTATTATCACAGTGTACACTGTCAGAAGATAAAGTTCGAATCTTCTTCTGCGACTCTTCAGACTGTGAAATATCTGATCCTGCTCCAGTCCTATGGCTATCTGTACATGATAAAGAACTGCTAAAATTAGCATTTTCAACTTTATTTTCACTACTTGTCTTATGCTTAGAAAAATAATCCACTATAGTGTGAAGCCTTTCTTTGGTAACTCCTTTACCAGCTGAACCTTGATTTGGGACAAATTTAGAAACTACTGGGTGTACTTCAACTTGCCGTGATGCTTCCCTCAACGATTTGGTGAGATTCACAATTTCTCTTCGGTACATGTGAATATTTCCTTTGCTGCTAAAAGAATTCCATTCAAATTCTGCCGCACATTGCTGAAGTTCTTTTTCATTCAGTGACGGACACTGACGGTTTGCAGCACATGCCTTAAGGTGCAGTTTTAGCTCAGTTACTAACTTGTCAAAATACTTTTCACGCATCAAAACAGAAACTTCTGGTATTTTCTTTACGGATGCCTGAAATACTTTGCAACTTGATGTTCGAATATATTTGTCTGCCTTTTCTTTAGATCCCCTTCTTTTGCTGAATTCTTCACTGATTAGATTAGACAGTGCAGCTGCTGCCTCTTTATCTCTTTTTGTACTCTCTCTTGTGTCTGATTCACCATCCTCATATTCATGTTTAGCTCCTACTCTACCACCTCCATACAGTTCACTACAATCACTGTCATCTTTCTTAAATTTTAATTTAGAACCAAGATAAAGACTTTTAAATAAAGAAATTTTTTGCTGAACTTGTTTAGGATAACAGCAAACATCACAGTGTTTCCGGCAATCTGGCATATCATCACCAAATTCTCTTGCAAGAAGATAATGACGACAAACAGATTCCTCACAGTATTTAATCATTGTATTAAAGCTTTTAATAGTTGCTGCTATTTTTAATCGTGCATTTTTAGTTTTAGCAGAAGTTTCATCCTTTTTCAATAGAAAAAGAATAGTGTCTCTATCTTTTCTAGAATAATAAATTCTACATTTTGCAGATTTTCCATCTCTACCTGCTCTTCCTGATTCTTGGTAATAACCAGCAACTGACTGGGATACACACCAATGAGCAACAAACCTTACTGATGGTTTATCTATGCCCATACCAAAACTAACAGTGGCAGCGATAACTGGAATACGTCCATCCATCCAACCACTTTGTGTTTCTTTGCGAACACCAGGCTTGATACCAGCATGGTATGGTTCAGTATGCAAGCCCAACTTGGTAAGTCTGTTGGACAATTCTTCACATCCATCCCGAGTGCGGCAGTATACTATACCACATCCCCTTTCACTTGGAGGGCTCATTTCCCAATGGTCACCCAATGCAGAATATGCAAACTGTGTCAAGTCTTCATATGGATCTTGAAGAGTTTCTTTGAAAGTGACATCATAGAATAAATTAGGACGGAAACATGAAGTTTTAAATATAGCAACAGGCTGGCACAACTTTAATGATGCTAAAATGTCATCCATCACTTTTACAGATGCAGTAGCGGTTAGAGCAACCCAAGGAATTGACATATACTTAGCTCTTAGATCACCTAAACGTAAGTAATCTGGACGAAAGTTATGTCCCCACTGTGATACACAATGTGCTTCATCAACAACAATCCTAGCAACGTTATTTGTTTTGTAAAGGTGATCTATTATGGAATAAAAACCTGAAGTGCTAGCCAACTCGGGTGTTATATATAACAGTTTTGTTTTTGGTGAGTTACTCATTAAATCGCCTTTAACTCTATCACGTTCTGACACAGGCATTTTAGAATTTATGGTCTCAGTACAGATACCTAAAGCTAGCATTTGGTCCATTTGGTTCTTCATTAAGGCAATAAGAGGTGATACAACAATAGTCACCCCTTTTCTTTCACTGACTAGAGCTGGAAGTTGATAACATAAAGATTTTCCAGCACCTGTGGGCATAGAAACAAACACATCTTGGCTGCTATTAGCAACGGCTTCAACGGCTCGTTTCTGAACAAGAGTTCTGTAACTGTCATATTTGAAAACATCCTTCAATGTTTTATACAGCCGCTTTTCAATTTCTTTCACTACACAGCCAGGAGTTTCTACTTCTTCGGGTGGTGGAGGAGGTTGAGCCATTCTGGGACTTTTAAAATAATATTGGATACACTGATCTCTTTGCGAGAATTACTCCTTTAATACCAACATCTTGTCTTGTTAGTATTTACATTTCAAAACATATACTTTATCTGATAATTATGTAAAGTTTTAAATTCAACATTTTATAATCTAAATACAAACTCAATAACTTTCTATCATGTAAACAGCCAAGTTTTCAATCGGATCAGTACAGCTACGGTCAGGATCAATGCGAGTTGAAAAAATTTTAAGTGATGAACGAATATCTGAGCGGTTATTTTCTTTTACATTTCTTTATTCGACACATTTTTTCCTGTTCATTATCATTACGGTGATCCTAAGATCTAATTTTTACTTTGAATATTACTGTATGAGATATTACTCTACACTCGCAAACAAATACGAATTCATCATTACCATGCCTTTTTCACCTAATATACAAAGTCATTACTTTCTGTGCATGATAAAGAAGTTCTTAAGAGACTTCAAAATATTTGCTTTGTTTTTTTTTCTCATTTACTTGCACATATTAATTTTGTTTCTGACGATATATACATATAACTAGCTTGAAAAACATGAGTAGAATTTTTCTTTGAAAAAAAAAATTACTATCAGTTCGTGAATTGGCGGCGTTGCGATCACGAAGGATGGAAGCAGCATTTTAGCAGAATTCCGAAATTTTTAAATTTGTGTTTCAGTAAATTCTGAAATCCTTAAATAAGTTTTTTGCCTTTTTCCTGAGCAATGACTCGTCCATCAAACTGAAGTTTTCTCTGTCACTTACCTTCTTCGCTGTTCATTTTCTGCAAGCTGTAACCGAGATAAAGCATGATACTGAACATCTCCTCCTTGGAACATCTGCACAAAACAAGCCATCTGTCTTCTTTGTCTGTCTGCCTTTTCTTTCTATTGCCCTTTTTATTTTTATTATTTTTCCTCTCCATTACTTATGGACCATTTATTTTTAATTTTATTTTGTCCCATATGTTTTTTCCTGGCCTTTAAAACTTGTATAAAATATACGAAGTTCCTTTTTACTCTGCTCTAAAATACGAAATTGCCCCCCTTTCTGTATACCTTTCCTTCGCACCCTAGCTTGATTTTTCGCCATCGGTGCAGAAAGACTTAGAGGGTGCAAAACAAGACATCTGTCTTCTTTGTCTATCTGTCTGTCTGTAAAACAAGACTAAGGTATCAGGGGTGATCACAAACGATGGAGACAGCAGCTTGGCCGGCTCCGAAATTTTTATGTGTTTTTTAAGGAAAAAACCTTAATTAATTAAAAAAATTTTTTTTAATTTCTCCGAAGTGTCTCGCTCTCAATTGTGACAGTTTTTCTGTGCAAAAGGGGTCTCATCTTCCTCGCTGTTCATTCTTCTGGAATCCGAAGGAAAACAAGAGCTTTCAGATAAGCAACCTTATTTTCTCTAAACTAAATCAAATATATATTACTTAAGTCCATTTAAATACGAGAAGCTAGATCCCGCGCTGTACCCTTCTGATGCTGGCCAATTATGTTTGATTGAATATGACGTCATTTTTAGGAGGAGTGATTATTTAGTGTTTGTCGATGTTAACGTAGAAGAGTTTGAGACAAATGTTCACAAAGTGTATATAAACATGACATAATTTTATAGTCTAATCTTATTTTCTTTTGTAATCTCAAGTTTTCCACATTATATTAGGTTATTATACCTTCTGAAAGTTTAAAATTCTTAATTGTTATGTGGTACTGCTTATTTCTGCACTTTGGCGGTTGCTGAATCAATGATTATTTAAGTCGAGTTTCAAAAATAATATTTTTGTATGTAAACTTGTTGTATTAGCGTACATGAAGTAATTTATAGGACATCACACTGTTAAGTATTTGTACCATTTTTAAAATGTTAGTTCTGGTTATTCTTTCTATTGAAGCAAAACTGTATCAGTTTATGTAACTGATTAATTCTGAACTGTAGTTGCCAGTGCCATATGAAGTTGCTGTTTTCGTTCTTGAGGTAAAATAAAGAATAATTTGTCAGCCATTTGATTAAATTTGTACATTTGAGTTACACATATAAACACTTTACATCCGGTTCTCACATGCCTGATGTTTGTATGTAATAGTTCTAATTTTTTACAGCTGAAACTTATTTTGCTTTCCCACCTAAACATTTTTTTTTACATTCTCTTCAGTTTCTGGGAGGTTTTATTGATTGAATTATCACTTTTTTATGTGTCTTATAGAGGGATAAACACAGGAACTTCCCAAAAGGAGTTTGTTTTCAGAATTCTTTTTCTACTTTGCTTGCAGTTTTTATCTTATTGGGTTATTTTCGTTTAAGTTGTTAATTTAGTTTATGTTTTATTTTAGTGTCATGGATTATGTAGAATATAATTTTTTTAAATAGTCTGAGCAGAAGCATATCTAGGATTTTCTGTGCCTGGGGGATGCTGAAGATTTCATGCCCTGTCCTTTCTGCCAAAATGCACCGTGGATCATCGGTTTGGCACGTCTGTATGTTGCACCTAGAAACAAGGGATATCCCCCTTTCTGTGCTAGCTATGACACTATGTCCGAATCCTTTTTACATAGCAGTATCTTCAGATAATTATTCTTGCCCAAGCATTTTGTCTCACGTTTTCATTACGAATTTACTGTTTTATGTTTCAGCAGCATACATTTCAATTCGTCAGTTATCACATGATGTTATATTTAATAGTGCCGCCCAAGTGGTATAATGGTTAGCGTCGCTGACTGCCGTGCCGAAGGGCTCGGGTTCGAATCTCGGAGAAAGCATGGATGTTTGTAAATGTATAGTGTCGGTGCGGCATGACGGCACTCTAAATATGTAGCGAGCTGAAAGTCCTCTCGTGTGGTTTGGTGCAAGGGGAGAGGGGTGGGAGACCTTCGGACCCATCCTCCCTGGTGCTCTCCATCAAAATTGCAGGTGGAACTGAGCCAAATCGCACTGTCACCTGTTAGGTGCTCAAGGCTGTTGCCAAGGCTGCCCTTGGCAACAGGACCTGTTGCCTTGTCCTGTTGCTAAGGACAGGCACAATCTTGCGCTCCTTGCCACGAGGAATTTCGTGGGCTTGAGCTGACTTCGTCAGACAAGTGAACGTAAGCAACAGCAACAACATATTTAATAGCGTTGTGTATCCTTTTAATTTATCAGTGCACCACTCAGAACATTTTATGCAAATTTACACATTTCTGTCAGAAAAAGAAACTGTACTTTTCTCTAGTAAATAACTATTTAAATAATAACAACAACAACAAAAAAAAAACTTAAAGCTTTCAGATTTTACATTACGCCCAAAGGGGCTTTTTTTAACGTTTTGTGTGTTACCTTTATTTATTACATACCGTGATCTTCGCACTTGAACCATGAAATTCACTTTAACAGCAATATTGCAAAATAATTTTAAAATGAGCATATTTTTAGAATTTCCAATACACAGTCTCGTGTGCTGGAGATAAAAATGTTTCCTCCCGTATAGTGGTGCCAATCCTCGCTTTGAAATCGTTGAGTTTCTTAATAAAAAATTGTTAAAGTTTTAAAGAATATGAAATCGATAATAAGGCCAATTCCAAATTAGGGCTTCCAGATGGATTTCCATATTCGGTGGAGGATTATACTACTCAAAATTTGATAGCTGTAGGTATATTTTTTTTATAACAGTGAGAGAAACATATACACTTTTGCACATTCTTTATTTTTTATAATTTTTATATATATAATACAGGGGTGTAATATTTGGTGGAAACCTTGAAAAGTGAATCAATGCAAAATGCCAAAATGAAATTAATAGCCCTTCTGGGCTAAAGCCCTTTGGGCTAAAAAAGAAAAAATAGTATTGAATTAACTACGTAGTCAGAAAATCAAAATTTCCTTGAATTGTGGTTGATCATGTTAGATGTATATATTTCCAGATTAAATGAGAATTATCAACACGGTGAAAGGTTTTATGACAACTACCTTTTGACTAGTACTCCCAAGTATAATGGGATTATTATATATAATGGCTCTCATGAGGCTAGAAGAAACTTTTCCAAGAAACAAGCTTTTCCATTTACTACCGTCAGAGGGTTTGTTGCTGGAATGTGTCATGGGACCCTGTGGTCTTGGTTAGCTGTGTTGGGCATTTTGAAACTGAGCTGAAAATATTTCGCGTGAATCATAATTCATCACCACCAGGATTTGGCGATTGGGTCTCTTAATCCCCAGTCGCCTTTTAAAAGGGGAAGTATGCATGCCTTTAAGGTGTAACTGAAAGCACACTCAATGCATATTTGAAAGGTACAGAGTTTGAGCCAGGGCACTGCAGATTACTTCAGTTTCTTGGGACTAAAAAATTCTAGATGTCAGTCAATTGAAAATTATACATTAAATCAAGTCTATCAAAAGTCAATATATTAAATCAAGTCTATCAAAAGTCAATATATTAAATCAAGTCTATCAAAAGTCAATATATTAAATCAAGTCTATCAAAAATTATATATTAAGAAAGTTTATTACTTTTGCAGAAGAAAAGCTAATGATGATAAATCACTCTTATATACAAGTAAGAAATTCAGTCCTATACATGTAATCATAATGTTCACACATATTGCTTTGAAATTATTAAAAGGAAATGTTTCTTTTTTGAGAGGGGGGCTTGTATCAGAATAAGAAATGAAATAGATTTTTTTAAACCAAAGTAAATTCTCAAAATATATTTAAAAATTGCCATTGAAAAATCTCAAGTAAGGGATTAAGTTGCCAAACTGTATGGTTTTTACTTAAGTGAACAAAATTACGCAAAGCCGCCCAACCATTATAGTGGTTAGTGTCGCTGACTGCCGTGCCCAGGTTTAAATCCCGGAGAAGGCATGGATGTTTCTAAACATATAGAGTCAGTACGGCACTCTAAATATGCAGCGAGCCGAAAAGTCCTCTCATGTGGTTTGGGGGAAGGGGAGAGGAATGGGAGACCCTCGGACTCGCCATCAAAATTGGTGGCCGAACTGAGCTCAATCGCACTGTCACCTATTAGGTGATCAAGGCTGTTGCCAATGGCAGGCATAATTTAAGGGCAATCACACACGGGTCTCTCTTCTTCAGACAGAAGAAAATTGGATGCTTCTTTCGTGGTATTACATTTTGAAGATTGTTCAATATACTGCTTAAACGTTTCAAAATATTTCACAACTAACAAATGTTAGAAGTACTGAAACATTTTAATGCAATGTTGGTGTCTTTACGCTGTAAGGCAGATGAACGAACATGTGAACTAAGTATCCTGATTTTTTGTTATGTGTTTCAGAAGGCATGTAGGTGGTAGTTATCACTCAATAGTAAGAACATTTTTCTATTTACAAACAGATAAATGGTAGTTCGATCCAGTTCAAATCCCGGCAAAATGGTTAACTGCACAGCTGTTCATGTAATTTTCTAAATGTGAAACATGATTACAACCAGGTTGCCATGATTATATCCCTGTTCTTAAACATATAGATCTAATCTCAGATAATGCACTTTGTCATTATCTGAGATATCCAAACTAATCCTGAAAAATGATTTTTCAATATTTCTAAGGGCAATATCTGTATTGAACACTGTTTCTTTCAGACAACTAACTGCCTGCACCGAAAATATATATATGTAATATTTCAGTTATTCCAACACATCGTGGGTGAATGGTGAGGCTATTCCATTACACATTTTGGCAGATGGTTGAAGAAGCTGGGATGATTGAACCACGGAGAAAAATACGACTCAGAACTTTCACTTTTAACAGCATATCTTTATTTTAATTTAGAGCAGATGACTTTTCCAGATGAAGTTACCAAAATAACTTATTCAGTAATTGAACTACTAGATACGACTGACTTTAAACTTTAATACGTCATAACGTTCTAACAAAGAAAGAGGAGCATAGCGAAGGGGTTAGCAGGACGAAGAAGAGAAGGCATCTGTATAGGAAAACTTATGACGCAGCATTTATATGAGGAGGTTATGTAATAGGCGCGAATGTTCCAGAAGGTACTGGTCTAGGGGAAGATCCTGAATTGCAGAAAATTAATTAAAGTTTGCTAGTTCGCAAAGAGCAAAGCCATCGTATTTTTACATCTTCCCCCCCCCCGTCAAAAGGAGAGGACGGGGTTGTGAAAAGCATTAGTACAGTAGTAAAGCAAAAATATGAGAAAAGACATGAAAACATCCAGGACTTAGCGTACAAGCTTTAACTATGGCCTATCATAGTTCATGACTTTCTCATATAAATTGTTTGACTCTATAACATATGAAATTTTGAACATTAAAACTATGCATTAATAAACATGGAATACTGATAAAAAAAATAAGTTATAATTACAAAAGTTCTTAATTTTGTCAAAAATGTCCATTTTGTTTTTTGAAAGTCCTTTTGATAAAAAGAGTTCGAATAGAATGACAATATCTGGTAAAATCTCTAAATGCCAGATAGTCCACAAATATGGTGCATTTGTTCTTCTCATCGTAGGCAATTAAAGATTGACATATTTTATACTTCAATACAAAATATTATAATTATTCAAAAAACAATTCAATATAAATAATACAATTATAAACTAGAACATGAACACTTTCACTTTAAAACTATGGCATGTCCTCGCCTACAGATTAGCGTGATTACTTGCTGATAGTTGGGGGGTGCTAGATACAACAACCGAAAAACCTCCGTTGCCTAATACAAGGTAACTGGCTTTTGGCCTTTTACATTACCTCAAAGTGTTTTTAGAAAAATAAAAGATCATACAAAATCAAAATTATAAGACAGATAACTTGTATAATCAAGTTAAAATCTTTTTTATATTTTTGTAAATTAGAAACAAATATTATCCTACAATAAGTAGAAAATTTTTGCTACAAAATAGTTTAAATTATGTGAAAAATATAAAAGGTCAAGGTCGGGAGAATAATTTTTCATAGTCGGGAAAATAACTTGTCATAGTTAAAGTTCAAGTCTAAATCAGGTATTAAGAGTCACAATCAGGAAAATGTAATTTTGAAAAAATAAAATTAATTTGGAACAGAAATAGGAATTCTACTATTTCTGGCAGTTAACTTAAACTCACTTGCTGGATTAAAAGGTCTTAATCTAGTTGAATGAACAATTTCTGATTTCTTTTAGTTAAAGGATTAGGTTTATCAATTTTATAAGTAACTTCAGAATATTGTTTTAAAATTTTATAAAGTCATGAGAATGGAGGAGATAATTTACGTGTATTAGGATATTGAAATTCTTCATACATTACTAAATCACCAATTTTAAAATTACTAGGTTTAAAATGAATATCATATCTTTCTTTATTTACATTATGATAATCATCAGATCTCTTTTGAGCTATTTTTCTGGCTTCTTCTATTGACGGATACAATTCTTGATTTTGAATTAAGGAATCATAAGGTAATTTTCTTCTTCTCCGCATTTAATGTGATTAAGCTCATGTCGAAGTTTGTGCACGTTGCGTAAATGTTTTCTAAGCTGTACCCTATTTTTAAAACTTTTTTCGCAGTACGCACAAATCATACGCTCTTCGTAGCACATGCCGTACTCATATATTTATATTTATATATTTATATTTATATATGTATGTGCGTGTTTATCTATTCACCTGCTATATAAGTTTCACTTATTTTATCTATTTATATGTATGTATTCATTATTTCTCATAATAACTTACCTTAATTTTGGCCTTACCGAGGAATATACCTAGCTCAAGTTACACTGAATTACTTAGCGCTACATTCGAATCAGAGGTTTTTCGGTTTTAGGCACCTAAACTCTATTATCCATGAAAACGATCGTTGACGATGAAGGCGGAATCTTAGCAGAGCTACTATCTTAGCAAAAGTTAACTTTTTGCTAGACTTATGCTTTTATGTAACTGGACCCCCAATCTTTATTTTATATTTATTGTTTCCCCCATCATCACATCTATTCAGTCTTACCAAACACACTCACTACACACACCTGAGAGACACTTTTTATTGCAAATGAACGCAGCTTCCTCCCCTTTTAACTACACTCATAGATTCAATCTAATTTTAGGATATTTTCTACTCTTTTGCATTCTATAGGCCCTTTTTTATTTCTCTCTCTCTCTAATACTTTTGGGCCATTTATTTTAATTTTATTTTGCCCCATTTTTTCTTCCTGGCCTTTTTGAACTTGTATAAAATGTACGAAGTTCCTTTTTATTCGCCTCTGAAATACGAAATTGCCCTCCTTTCTATATAGCTTTCCTTCGCACCTAAGCTTGATTTTCGCCCATCGGTACAGAAAGATTTAGCGAGTGCAAAACAAGACATCTGTCTTCTTTGTCTGTCTGTCTGTTTCTCCGTCTCGAGAAATTCCTCAAAGGGCCTAACAGACGGCGTCTACTGATAAGGATAGCGTCACTATAGGTTACAGAAAAAACAAGCATATGATATAAAGCAATTTCTAACTATTATTTAATGTCAGAGGCATAAAACTATAATAAATAAATGAATTTGAAGGCACTTCAATAATATATATTTTATTTAGTTTAGAGAGAATAAGGCTACTTATCTGAAAGCTCCTGTTTTCGTTCGGATTGCAGAGGAATGAACAGCGAGGAAGATGAGACCCCTTTTGCACAGAAAAACTGTCACATTTGAGAGCGAGACACTTCGGAGAAAATTAAAAAAATTTTTAAAATTAATTAAGGCTTTTTTTCCGGAAAACACACATAAAAATTTTGGAGCTGGCCAAGCTGCTGTCTCCATCGTTCGTGATCACAGCGCCCTCAGAGGGGGAAAGGGGATTTTGGGCATCGATGAATGTAAAAGTTTGCAGTTTAACTGTTTTCGAGTGCAATTTTTTCTTTCAGTTCGCAAATAAAGGAAACAATAAGATTAATTCATATTTCCTTGAATATATCTCTTAGAATTATGAGCTTATACTAATAAAGTGTGCCTCAATTTGTTAAACTAGTACAAATATATAGTAAATTATGATGGTTCAATTAATAAAGAAATATAATGTTTAAATAAAAAAAATAATTAACATTAAAATAAAAATAAAATCTGATATTTATTTATTTTTGCTGATATACTCTCTCGCACTGTGTATGGTATTTTGATTTTGTCTGATGTTGTTTGCAAAAAAAATGTATTAATATGTTCGGAAACCGCAATACTAAATGTTACCTTATCTAATATATACTTTTGTCTGGGCACAAACGTAATTTTAGGACATTTTTCTTACTTCCTTTCCTTTTCTTTCTATAGGCCTTTTTATTTTTTTTTCTCGCCATTACTTTTGGCCCATTTATTTGTAGTTTTATTTTGTCCCATATTTTTTCCTGGCCTTTAGAATTCGTATAAAATATACGAAGTTCCTTTTTACTCTTCTCTGAAATAGGAAATTACCTCCTTTCTATATACCTTTCCTTCGCACTCTAAATTGATTTTTCGCCAATCGGTGCTGAAAGATTTAGCGGGTGCAAAACAAGACATCTGTCTGTTTGTCTAAGTAACCTTTTCTCTAAACTAAATCAAATCTTTATTACTAGAGTACCGATAAATTTATTTATTTATTATTTTCAGAAGCTTTTAGCATTAAACAATAGAAATTGCTCTTAATCATATGGTTTCTTTCTCGTAAATATTCTTTAGCGACGCCACTTCTCTTCTCAGCTCGGATCCATATCATTCAAAATTTGTTGCCATGAGCTCATGCTTTGGATAATTAAGTAAGCTTAATAATGTTATTTAACTCATGAAATGGAATCACAGGAATTCTTTCCGCGATTTGCATGTATGTTCGTTTGCATGCATGTTCTCCTATTAGGGGTTAGCATATCACATTGTAAGCTTATCTTATAACTATATACAAATATGAAAATTTGAAATTTTTAATCGCACTTTTAAAGTTGATCATTATTATATGAGTCTAAATGATTAAAACAATTATAACTTATTAATATAGATATATCCAGAGTTAACTGTTATGTCAAT
>KK121307.1:221826-238451 GCA_000611955.2 Stegodyphus mimosarum
ATGCCGCCGACAGACTGCAATTGTAGAAATTTAACTAGTAATTTGGCCTTCAGCAGGCGAACACTATCCATCTAAGCAGTCAAAACCTTCTTTTAAGTAACATCTCTTTCTACCTCATTTGAATATGTACAATCTAAAATTAGCATTCTAGCGGGAAAGCAGGAAGGAAGAAGTGAGAGTAAAGCTGTGTAACATAACTGTTTAGATTAAGAAAAAATAACTGCAAAGATAAATTTTTCTATTTATGTGTCTTTCTGGAGTGTTTAATCTGTGGACATTCTAACCTAAACCTGCAACAATAGGGGTATACTCAGACAACAGGCACTTGGCAAGGTTCCTGAAATCACGTTTGGCAACTTGGGCAATAGGCGCCAAACAGTACATAGATACTTCTCGTTGGGTGTTGTGACTTGACAGATTAATCTTTATACTGATGTTGCATGATGTCAGTAGATGTTTTGAATTGGCTATTTAATTATTTTCAAAGTAAATTAATTACACCTGTAATTAGAATAAGATAATTTTATTTTTATACAAGAAAATTATAATTGTACTACACGTAATATCACGTTATGGTATATGGGGTGTAACTGAACTAGTCTAGACAAATATGCACCTACTGCTTGTCTCCTATGGTGTCATTAACCTGTCATCAATTGGTGGGTTTATGTCAGCTAATAGGAAAGCAGTAGTACTTCCTATGATTCACAATCCATGCCACGGAAAGTGGTCACATTCACATTAGATGAAAAACTTAATTTGATAGAAAACTAACTACAGTTTTGAAATCGGTATGCTGATTTAACTGATGTAAAATAATTGAAAAATCAAACTCAACAGTATGTCTATTTAACTCTAAAACAGCTCAAAAATCAAATTCAACAGAAATTGTGTTCCAAATTGTTGCCCAGTTTTATGTTTCAAAGCTTACCATGAGTATATGAAATCGCAGAAAATATTGAACAAAACAGCTCTGAAATCAACTTGGGTCTCTGTTATGCTCCAACTAGAAATGTTATTTATCAAAAAATTTTAACCAGATCTGTAATTCAAAAGAGATTTCAACCCAAATTTAAGTTCTGGTGTACAGTCTTTTGCATAGGTATTTAAGTGTATATTTCGCCAAGTGTAATGGAAGTACGAGCCTGTTTTCCTCAAGATGTTCTTTGCAAAGACATCTCTCTGTATAGGCAAAAAATTCTCATCGTTTTGTTTCATTAAACAAATTACACATGAAATTATGTATATTGGGGAAGGAGTGCTCTGGAGGAGAATCAAATGAAATTGATTCAGCCAAATAGAAAAAGAATACCAGTTCTTTGCAATTTTAGCCTTTTGATCATTAGTAATCTTGTGAATTGTAGGGCAGGTGAAAGGCCTGCAAGGTTTGCTACCTATAAAAGAACACCTGAATGCTTCACAGTTAAATCAGTTTTTATTAATACTTATGAGTACCAAAAATTAAAATATAAAAGATACAATTAATTATATACAGCATATTCAATATAAATATTTCTCCAATGAAAATTGAGCTTGGTAAAAATATATTTACAGATGGCGAAAATTGGTGGTTTTTGGCAGTACATGGGCATCGAGTTTGTGCAATTCTTCGAAATTGCCACTACACAAAGCTGAAATTATAGGTCAAAGAATTGCACAAACTCAGTATCCGACCTATTTTCACCTAAAAAAAATCAGAGAATTGCACAAACTTGGCATTGCTCACTCCCTTGAATTTGTCCATGTACACATTCATCCATTTCCACTTAAAAAGTCAAAGGAGCAACCAGTTCTATGCTTGAGCCAAACAAAAAATATATGATCTCAATAAACTACATTTTAAATCAGACAATGAAATAACATAAAAAAGGAAATTCATCTTAGCACTACGCAAATGAAATATCCACTTACCTTATTTAGAAATTTCTGTCTTCAGTCAAACGAAAGTCCTTAACAGCATCCAAAAACTTCCTAAAATTATCTGAACTAGAATCTGTATACTGGCATCGGCACATAAGTTCACAAAAATAAGAGTAAAAGATATCCTCGATAGTGCAGGTATCCTTCAACGTTCGACCATACACATTTCCATCCTATAAACAGAACACTTATAAGGCTACTAAGTAAGTTCATTTACACACCAGTCAATGTTTTTTTTTTTCCCGTTTGTGCCAAATAATACAGAAACTTCAAATTATTCTTACCACATTCAGCCATTTTACTGTGTAAACCATAAAATAAGCAACATACTTCCTAACTAACATGCAGCACTTACAAATCTTTTCCCATCAGTCAATTCACTGCAGTCACACAACTAGTTATGTCATAATAGGGTTTCTATAACATTCAACTACTCATGCTGCCATAAATATGAAACAACTTAGCGATAATCCAAGGGGCACTCTTCAGTATACTCTAACCTTGAACTTTAGTGCATCAAATGTAGTTAGGGTTGGAAAGTAAAAAATATGAGATTTTGTATCATGCTATATTTTTCTGTACTGAACTGCACTGGACATTATTCATTGATTGAAAATTCGCAACAAGCCACATCACTCCATTTTTATTTTGTGCACCTTGAACATAGTTAAAAAATAAAGAGTTAATGCATCAATGATTATATTATTTTATTCCAGTGTTCACAATTCTGTTTTGCAATATAAATTCAAAATTTTGTAGCTATTGAATGTTTTTGAAAGAAAAATCTTTTTGCACATAATGCAGTAAATGCGAAATTCTACAGATATTAAATCTTTCTAAAATATTATCTTTTTTTCCTACATATTATGCAGTGTGATGGCAATTCAATGCAGCTTTCATAAATGTTTGAGAAGAAAATTGGTTGACTTTGAAAGGTCCAGACATGCCACATAGTCTTATCTTGAAATTGTGGTTTTACAGCCTAGTTAAATCCTCTAACAAGGAAATTTTTCTAACTATGAACGTCAGATTTTTTTTTTTAAAGGGGAACTAATTCTATACATAAAAAACAGACATATCAATTAAAATTATCTGCTATAGATAATCCAAAAAAAGAAATATGAATTTCTTGAGTTGCAAATTTTCGAATAAAAATATGGTCATGTTTTGAAATTTTGGTAAGTTGCAGAACAGCATTTTACATGTTTATGTATTTTAACTGCTTATGTACACCACCCATATTTTTTTAACGTTATGTATTTCTAAATTAGCATAATGATTTGAAATTTTATCCTACATTATTTAGCTTGCACTCACAGAAAGAATGTCTATATGTTCTTTCATAAACTGTTGTAAAATGGTTTGAAAGCAAATGTGTTACTAACCAAAGTAATAAATACAGTAAATGAGAGAAAATCATAAATGAATAGATATATGCAAATTAAGATTTCATATAATCTATCCATTTGTGTTTTAGTTTTGAGAAGAGGCCATCTTCAGTCCGTAGAAATAACATTCTGAAAATCGGAAAAAGCACAAAACTGTGTTTTTTGCATAATAAGATCACTTTTATATAATTCCTTTATCTGTCTGTCTACAACTCCCCCCTTTTTTTTCTTAATTTTTCATCATTATGTATTTAGTTAAGCAGATTTCTATATATGTTGTTGTAAATGTTGATAAATATTTCAATCTTTTTTTGACTGTTTTGGTGATTCACTGATAAATATGGCTATCTTTTGAATGGGTTCATGTGTTATAATTTGTTCTTATTTCTAACAGAATCAGTGCAATACTCGAGTTTCTGGGCAAGAAGTCAAACATAAGCATTTTGAAACTACTTCATGTTTTCTGATGAAAAGCTCTTAAATAACTTTTGGCTTTTGGGGATGTAAATTCTTTTATTAAATGCCTCTAAATTAGGTGATCTTTCAATATTTTGGCGATTTTAAGATCAATTTCTATAGAAAATTTTAATTTGGAAGTCTGGGAATTTTTCGACTATTTTCTTCTTAAAGCTTATAACATTGATAAATTTCATTAAAATAATGGTGATGTAAAATTATACTTAAAGTAACATTAAAATAAAACATTTTTATTTTTCACTGTTGTATTATAAAGTGCACTTTCCATTTGGGCGACTTATTGTACAATATTTTGAATCTGAAAAGTAAACAAGGTAATAAATGCTAGTAAGTATAATTTACGTGACAATTCTTAGCAAAAGCAAAATAGCCATGCAATTAACCTTGAACTTCTTTTTAATTTTCTCATGGTAAGAGTTTTTTCCGTCTAATTGTCTCAGAATATTCAGAATTCTCAGAATATACATCAGTTTTCTCTATAAAATTAATTTTACACTTCTTTCCCTCTTTTTTATCCCCAAAAATATTTCTGCCTGTTTGCTGTTACAAAATTGGTAGGGGTAATTTTCAGATACTTAAGTCTTTCTTAACATGTTTAATTTCCCTTTTTTTTTCAATAGATACAAGCATGGAAAATATAAAAAATTGCTTCTAATCTTATCACATGGACAGGCAGCTAAAGAAAGGAATTTTTCTATTCATAAAGAAATTGAAAACTGACAATTTAAAAGATTCATCTTTTATGTCTCAGTGCATCATACTCAGAGCTGTTGCTAGGCATTTTCCCACCTGATGCAATCTGTTTGTCCTAAATTCTGCTGCCTTAGTGCCTTCCTTAATTCTACTCTCAGTACCTGTCCTAAATTCTAAAAGTTTTCCCATTTCTAGATTTTGTTGCTTGGTACATCATTAAAATTCTAAAAATTCTGCCACACCTGCCCTGTAACTGGCCTTTACCACATATCACTTCATATTTATTCTGAATGGTCATATTTATGAAAGAAATAGAATTAGCAGCTTCTTCTGTACATTCTAAATGCATTTTTTAGAATAACAGAAATCTTGAATTAAATCTAAAAATTTTTAAATGAGAAAACATATTGAAGAAAGAAAATGCATACCTAAAGAGGGGAAAAAAAATATTTTTCAAAATATGTACTGTTAGTATTAAGTAAATAAACCAGTTGTTTGTAATTTCAGCCTTTACTATAACTTCTGCTTTCTTCTTCACCAGTTAGATATTATTTAAATTTAAGTTTTTTTTATTGTAAGACAAAGTGTGTTTCTGCTCTCCGCTTGCACACTGCATTAGTTCCTGTCAGCTCTGATAACTTGTAATTATTCATCTTTGCAGTATCGCTGCCAACGTTTCAATGTTACGATGTTAAGTGTTACTTAGCCAGCTTAAATTAAAATTAAATTGTGTAGTCTTTAACTGCTGAATTTGACTCTTCCTATTTAGTTACATCACAAGCTGTAGTTGCTTTTGTTATTAGCATAAGAATGTGCTTTTAAATTAGGTTTAAATAAAGAGGTTTATTTAATTCTTTATAATTTGCTTCATGTCTGTCAGGAGTTTTGGACTTCAAGATCAAAACCATAGGTACATTATCGAAAGCTTGACAAGTTAGGAAATAAAGCAAGCAGAAACTAGTGGGAAAATTGGTTTGCATTTTGAAACAAACTTTTAATTGTTAGAAAAGATGTTTAAAGACAAGGAAATTGCTATAAATTAGCCAAAATCTCTGGGAAGGCTTCAAATTAAAAAGATGCATAAATATTTTGTAGCTTGTAATGCGTAATTATCCTAATATTGTTCAAGAATCAAAGTCATAAATTACATGCGTTTTAAACTGTGAAATATTATTAGATTGTGATTTTAATAGTGCTTTTTAACAAACATTTTTAAAAAATAAATAAAATTTAATAGTGGTCATGTAAATCTATAATGACTAAGGATGTCTAGCTACTTAAATATTTGTAACTAACTGCTCACCCATGTTGAAGTGAGTTATTGCTTTTCATTAATCATTACCATGGTTAGCTAGTGAGACTTAAAATAATACAAAAGTTATCACCTCTGGTGGTTTAGTAACCGTGGCTACATCTGACATTCAGGTTTGTTCTTATCAGAAGGTCTATAAGCAAGCAGCAGTGGTGACAACAGCCAGTCCCCTGTTAGGAATCTTGCTGATTATGATTTTACTTCTCATTTCAACCTACACCATTTGACATGAAATCTGCCTACAGTTTACTAAAGTTCTAAACTGAACAAGTATGTGATGAAATGAGGCTTAAAAGAAAAAATCAGCATAAAGCTGTTAGTAAAAAATAAATAAAATGCTACTAATCATCTTTCAAATATGTCCAACTATTATAAGTGTAAAGAATTTAATGCTACTGGATAAATTTTATGAAGTTGAGTTTATTCTCAAATTTGTTATATTTATTAAATTATGTTTAATAATAATACATCGTACTTACAGATCAATTTTATGCTTAGGATGGTATTACAATAGTAAAATTCAGGCATAGATATTATCTTTGATTGAATTTATTCAGTTCCCATTTGGTGATAAGTCCTTAAATGTTTTCATTAATGGTCCTTAAAAGTACTTAATTTGCATGTGCAGAAATGCATACAAACCCTGTATATATATATATATATGTCTCTCTGTGTATGTATAAGATAAAAAACATATAAATCAAAATTATAATTTAAATGTCCTTTATTTCCTCGTTTTAATATGGGCACGTCTCCTCTTTGTTCTGAAAATAGTTTGTCATTTTTAGATTAATCCTATCATGTAGCTTTTAAATAGCAATGATGGCATAGCTAATTCGAAACTTAAACCAAAACCTTTCTCTTAATAAGCCTCCGTATTGGATAACTATGCAGTTGCTTTCTGTACCTCAGCATAGACAGATTACTGTTTGCTTCTCTCTTCTTACTGCAGAGTTATCAAAAATATAATATGCTTGAAATAGTGATGATTAGAGTGCCAAGTGAATTGTGACTGCAAATGTCAATTGAAATGAAAAGGAATATTTGATCTGCCTGGCTACCAAGTTTGTTCTTCATTATGGATCAGCTTCTCAAACAATGTATGCAGTCAACTTTCGTCATTGGATTAAAGTTCATTTTTTACTACTTTACAATACGAAAATGTGAATTATTGAGTAAACAATTAATAGAATTTCATGAATATGAAAAAGAAAAACAAATTGTGTTATATTGAATACAGTAATTTCTACAAATGACTTTCAAAACAAGGACTGTTAAAATTACATTATGATATTCAAGCAAAGATTTTCAAGAGCTGTGAACTTTTCTAATTATTTCTTGCAGATTTTGAAAATTGCACTGAAAATTTGCATTCATTGGTCAAAAGTGTTGCCTGGGCCCATTTTCATCAAACATGTACGTTTCAGATTTTTTAGTCCAAAGGGGCTTTGTCCCTGAAGAACAATTGTTTTCATTTTGCGATTTTGTGTTGAACCACTATGAATGGCTGCATCACTTTTCAAATTGTTGCCACCAAATGTTATCGCCCTGTATTATATTTAAAGAAATTAAATAATGAAGAATCTGTATAAATGTATATATGTTTCTCATATTGTGATAAAAAAAGTGCCTAGAGCCATCACATTTTGAATAACATATGTTTCCATCTGAATATGCGCATCTGAAAGCCCAAATTTGGAATTTGTTTTATTATCTATTTCATATTTTGTAAAACTAACAAATTTTTAATGAACAAAGTCAACAATTTAAAAGTGAGCAATGGCAGCACTCTAGGGGGGCTAACCTTTTTATCTCCAGCGTGCAGAACTGTGCATTGGAAATTTTAGATATGCTCATTTTTAAGTTATTTCACAATATTGCTGTTGAACTGAATTTTATGGTTTTGAGTGTGAAGAATATGATATTTAATAAATAAAGGTAACACACAAAACTTTAAAAAAAGCCACTTTGGACATAATTTAAAATCTGAAACCTTTCAAATTTTTTTAATTTTTTTAAAAATGGATATATTTCCTCTAAAAATGAAAGCAAGTGTTATGGTACATGTTTAAGATGAATGGGAAAACGAATGGGTTATGCACTTGGTCTAAATTGGGTATGCAAATGCATTATTAATTTGCAAGACAAATAGTCCAATTTGTTACCATACAAAACGAATCAGATTTCTTAAGTGCCTGCAAAACTTCCAAAATCAACACACTTTGAAGTGTCTTTTGTCTCCAAAGTTCAAACCAGAATATTTTTGAGTAGCATTTAAATGAAATTCAAATGAGTGACATTTATAGCCGCTATTTTTTACCACATTGAAGTTTATGCTAAAACATTTTCTAACAGTAATAATATATATTACTGTTAGAAATATATATTATTAAGTAAGTTATTGAATTTTAAGAAAATTGTATTTCTATTTCTTAGCTAAAAAACAAACAAACAAATAAAAGTATGTAAAAAATTGTATTAATTTAAAAGTACCTTTAACAACAGATTGGTATCAGATTTGGCGGATGGCATTGGATTTGACCCTAATTGCTCACCAAATGTCAAGTCGGTTATTGTTTTGTTTTTAATAATATTTTTAAGTTTATGTACATTTTGTTTATTCTGATGTTTGCTTTCAGTTTAGATACAGAGTAACCATTTTATTATGTAATACACAAATGAATTAATTTTTTTTATTTGAATATAAAAAGAAATACTTATCATGCAATTACACATTTAAACATTAAACTAGTACTTTGAATAATTGAGACCTTATTACCTGAAACAATATAATGAATTTATTTATACATGAAATGAATGCATATTATATCTAAATGTAACATGACTCAATTTCATTTTTCATATATATCAAGTGGAAATGGAAACGTATAAATTATTCTGCTTCTTCTTATTGTTAGTTCTGATTGTGGAAGAATTGTTGTAATTTACACAAAATTAACAGATATAATGTCACTTTCATCATTATGAAATAATGTCCTATTGCAGTCACTGTCAGGCACAATTTTAATGTTACTTTACTCATCCATTTTTTGGGGGGCTCAGTGCAGCATATGTGCATTTCATGTTTCTCCCCTGCTTCCTCCAATAAATCTACTAAATATGAACACCTTCATGGATTTTATCAGCAGATATCTCCTCCAGAAACATACCCTTGGATTTTTTTTATCTGTTTCTGAATAAAATTCACTATCAATAAATATTCCACTCTGTGAAGAACTAGAATCTTTTTAAGGAGAATATTTTGTGTTTGAGGTTTCCCTTTTTGTTTAGAATGCTTTTGAAAGTAACTTTCTTCATGGGAAAACATTCACAAAACCCATTTCTTTTGCAGTAGCAGCTGATATTCCTATAAAAGAATTTTCCTTTGGCTTTAGTAATTATTTGATGGACATTAAATGTTCCAGAAAGAGCTGGTATTTCCAGTAGTAAAACTTTTTGCACTGAATGGATATCATTATCGTCAATAAAGAAAGCCTTGACAGCTTTTTTTCCTTTAATTTTTTCATAAAGTTCATGAGCATCATAAATATCTTCTCCATAAGATATCCAGCTATCGGCCACTCTTTTATTATTACCCCTATGCCATTTGGAGCTCCTTTGCCATGGTCAGCTTCAGAATATGTCGTGGTGCCTTCCTGAAAGCCATGATCAAATAGCAAGTGCATAAAGAGATAAAAATTCTTTTTTTCACAATACTGCATGTAAGGACCATCAGGGGGGGGGGAAATATGATTGGAACAATAGGCACCCCGAATTTCATCAGTTTGAACACTAGCTTCAGGTGAAACCATATTGCTGTTGAACTGTGGTCATAAGTGGGTGAGATTGTACAGAAAGGAAGGGATTAGTTTCTCCACTAATGTATAGGACACCTGTGTGAAGAGTAGCCTGAGCTGATGATGCACCGTAGTGAGAAGTCTGCACTTCTTCGCTGAATTTGTAGGCATCATTTTCTGAGAATTCAGTATGCTAAAGAGCTTCATTCAATTCTAATTTGTTTTAGCAGATTCTTTAGGCTAAGAATTGTTGATTAATGTTAAAAGCGACATCATTTTTGCAGCATATTAAATCAGCTTCAAACTTCTCTGTTAATAACCAGTTTATCTTTCCTTTTTCTCTAGATGCCTTTTGAATACATATTTATTTATTTTTCCCCCAACATCCAGCAATTTTTTCCTTAATGTCTTTTCTTTTTTCCCCATGAATATCAATTAATATCAGTTTTGGTGTGTACATTTACTGCCACTCTGTAGAGTTATTAGATCTTTCAAAGCAGGAGACATGAAAAATGAGCAATGCCTTCACCATGAATTGAACCATGGACCTCTTGGTTACATGTTGAGCGTGCTGACTGCTACACTACGAAGGTAATGCGAAGAGTGCGTGAGAAATGCCTTATATATTCCCCCTTTTAAAGGGACACTGGGGTTTCGGGGACTCATTCGTCAAATCCTGGTGGTGGAGAATCATCATGCATCACTTTTTTAGTTCGGGCACAGCAGGAGACATGAAAAATGAGCAACGCCTTCGCTGGGAATCGAACCACGGACTCTAGGTTACGTGTCGAGCTTGCTGACCACTACACCACTTGACACAGGGTGTCTTGAAGATGCTGTGGAATGGAGGTAGAAGTGGCTTGCGGGTGCGCCACCGCTTATTGGCGGACGAGTCGATCCATGTGTGCTGATGTCTCTCTCGCTGCATGAGCACTCCTTGAACTTGCCACATTTCCTTGTTTCAAGCATCGTTGTCATAGATGGGTCACTGATGTGTCCAGGTATGTATCAGCTGAGATTTGCCATATAGACCAACCTGGCCTTCTCAGTCTGATCACCAGGCTCCTCTTAAAATCATCTGTCTGCTGGAATTGCCTCTGTTGTGATGATGGCCAGGCATTCTGTGCTATTACACGTGTCCTCTGAGACAAGAACAAATTTTCTACAATAATTTCCGTAGCAGAAATAACAACATGAAAATTGAACATTCTGCAGGTTGCTTCCCTTATAATTTCTTCAATGTGTTCTGGAGAGCTGTACATTTCACATCATTTGCATAACTCGGTGATGGTGCGTCAACCCTGAAATTTGTATAATTTTTGGGCTGCTCCTTCTTGTTACATTTTCAATGTCAGGTAGGGTATTAAAACAATTTTTAAGACCGATTAGCAGCACAATGGTGAAATTACTGAAAATTGGTAGGTTGAACCATATTCAGCTCCCTACCTGCATTATAGTTTTCATGTTTTTTCCCATGTGTAATGTGGATATGAGTTTATTCTCATTAGAAAGCCCTTTATGAAGGCATCCTTCTCCTTAGGCAGATAGCTTTCATGTGCTGTGCCATAACCAAAATAATCCAATCATGGCAATATTTAAAAGCTACGGAAGGACTCTGTATACTGACTCTGTTATGTTAAAAATTTCAGGATAATTAGGCCTAACATTGATGAAGTGTAAACAGTGTTTTGAATTCTGAATCTATTACAAAATCCCTCCTATTAGCTGTTTGCTATGCTATGATAAATGCTACTACTTATTCTCAATGGTTTACGTTTTAGATTTATTTAATTGTAGTAAACATGGACTAAGGCAAAGGGTGCTTTCATAGAGGACTTTATAAGAGAAATGGGATCATATTCACATTACACAAGGGGAAAACTACAGAAACTTCCATTCAGGTAGTCCATTTGTCAGGGTTTAAACCCAGGTCGAACTATCGGTGTTTAGCAACTTTTACCGCTCAGCCAGTAGTGTGCCCTATTCTCGACAAATGTGTGACTTCTCCAAACAGGCTTTCATTATTATGACAAATTTCAGTAATAAAAAAAGTGAATCTTATGGTGAATATTTTAAACAGCAAAGTTTGTAGAAATTTAGAGGGCTATTAATTTGAGGGAACAGATGCCTTTAGGGAGGACTTTCTAAGTGAACTGGCTTGTATTCGGGTTACATATGGAGAAAAACACGAAAAATGCATATGCAAGCAGTGCATTTTGCCTTTATTCAAATGCAGGTTGAACTACAAGTATTCAGTGGTCTCAAGCACTTGGGTGCTTGGTGAAGGCAATAAATGAGACACTAAAACAAATTATTCTGCTTTCAAAATCATGAAAATAGGGAAGAAACTGCTAATCAAAAAAATTAAATTGTAGACTGAAGTAAAGTATATGAGGATCTCTGATTTAGGGAGTAATACGGTGTGGAGGATTTTCTGAAGAAAATTGGTTTGCATACGATACGCGTAGAGAAATCAACAAAAATCATATGCAGCCACACTGTTGGCTATAAGTTAAAACTTAAGTCCAGCTGCTCGTGCTCTGCATTCTTAACACATTTGACTCATTTTGAAATATATATTTAAGTTCATTAAGAGACTAAAAATAACATCCAACTTGAATTGATATTAGTAATAAAAGTAGTTGGACAGTCATTGAAAGCAAGATACTACTAATAATCATTGAAAAGCATCCGTCAAAGAAATCAAATCAAAATATTCAGTATAGTTCAGAGTTTAAATCAAAAGTTGTAAATGAAGAATTATTAATAGTGCTTACTGTAAGTATATTTAGAAAACTAATACCAGTACTGCTGATCAGTTATGAATAGTTTTTATAAAAAATGGGATTTGCTCAAAAGAAAAATTTATACTGCTGAAAGATATACATCCTGCAAATTTGGAGAAAATATAATAAAAAAAATTGTAAATGCGTATGTCATATCAAAGAACGTAGTAAATTTATTCATTAAGCATGAAGGATATTTTCACGTATTGTTGCACAGTTTCACACCTATTCAGTATAATAGTTTTACAAAAAGCAGATTATGAAGATTTACCAAGGAGTTTACACTTACACAAAGTTTGAAATTGCGATAATTAAGATCTTGGGTAACAATGTGTGGCATGCAGTTAGGAAATAAAAAAGGAAAAAAAATCTGCTCTTTTAATAGCTTAAGGAAGAAATTCTGCTTGTAACAGAACTAAACATTAAAATTCACATCAATCTAACTTGGAATTTTATGTAACAATAAAATTACTGATTTTATTATGAAAAATGGACTGTGAAGTTTGCCAGCTTATGACAAAGAAAGTATTGCATTTTTTCAGAAATAAAAAATTTTGCTCAATAGTAGAGAACACAGAAATTCAAATTCCATAAAAAATGCATTCTGTAAAAATGTAAATGTCATCTTGGTTTTTGCTTTCTCACATGAATATTTTTTACGAAGTGCTTCTTTTTATGATCATTATTATTGTTGTTATTAAAATTATAAAATGCAATGTTCTGTGTGACAAAACTTAAGGTTTGTTGTTGGTATTTTTCAAACAAAAATGTTAACTCATAATTAAATTGTGAATTTCTTTTATGTTTATAAAGACAGTTTATTCATTGTGATGGCTAACACTGTATTTTTCTCTCAGTTGAATAGCTATAAACTATTATTTATTTTAATTTTTTTCTAATTTTAGTACTTTGTTTTTCAGGTCTTTCTGCGGTGAATGTTGTAAAAACAACAAAAGAACCTCTAAGATTGAAAGTTCGAAAAAGAGCATCCCGTAAAAATTTAGGAGACAAATGTTCAACATTTAATGAGTGCCCTCCTATTGCTTTATGCATGGGAGGCATATGCTCTTGCCCTTATGATTATTATAGTTACGTTCCTCACTCTCAACCAGAATTGGCAGTTTGCAGGAAAAAGGTGAAATTTGGTTATTTTTGTACACTTTCTGAAGACTGTATTGGATATGATTCTAATTCAGTGTGTACTGATGGTATCTGCAAATGTATCAATGGAACTCATTACATTGGTTCTCGTAATTTACTTGCGTACCACAAGCGATGTTATAAAATCTTAGAAAGAGAAGGTGACATTTGTGAAATTGATGAACAATGCAGTCGACTTGCAGACAATCACCACAAATGCCGTTGCGTTGGACGATGTGACTGTGCAAGTATCAATAGGTATGCTGGTTGCAGCATATGCCATGAAAATATTAAAAGAACTTTCTTTGGAGGTGCTGCCTTTATTGTGGTATTATTATCATCGCGTGTATTTTCGAAGATGAGAAATCGGACTAGCTCTCGCCAGCAACAAAATATTGGTCTCAATGGTTCACGAGAGAGATGCTACAGATTGAATACTAGTCGCACTGTACCATTGCCAGCTGTATCTTACACACGTAGTAATTTGAGAGCAAATCGGCATGTCACAGGCTCTTTGCCTGATGTATTTTTAATAGAGAGTCATAGCCTAATAGGTATTCATTCCTCTAACACAACAGATTTTTTTCCTCGGGCTAGTCCTGCAACTGAAAGGTCTACAGAGAGAAATGAAGATGCTCCACCATCGTATGAAGATATTGTAGGAGATGATCGCTTAGTTTGGAATGAACCACCTCCTTCTTATAATGAAGTTGCAGCAAAAAACACTTAACGGAAAAGTGATCTCTGTGAAAAAATGCATTTCAGACTTAATAAATAAACATTTATGCAGAGTACTTATTGTCTCAGCTATGTTTGCCTTTGATTGTCAGCAGCCTTAAATATATGGGAACATAAGCAGTTAAATTATTTTAGCCTAATTTTATATCCTTGTATATATTTTTTCATGCTTTCTAAATCTGTGCTCTTGAACTTGTATACTATAAACTTTAAACACTCTTATCTATATCTTAAGCTCTGGAGAAAAAAATATAAATTATGAAAACTGTTGTGTTTAAGAAATATGTATTAGAATAATTTATATATTTGGTTATATTATGTAGGTCTTTATGAAGAGTTTGGGTACTTTCTCATGGTAACACCACTTCAGAAAGTCAAATGGTTTACCTGGTAACCATTGTTTTTACATCTGTTATGAAAAGCCCAAGACTTTACTATTGTGAGTAAAAAATAACAATATGAAAGTTACAGATGCTTATTTTCATTACATTCAGTCAAATTTAACCTGTATTTCACTACGCTTTACATTTATTAAATTTAAGTATATCGATCTTTATATTCAAATACATAGATGCTGCTCTAAATGCATTATTTCTAATTTGAAATGCATATATTCGATCATTGTTGTAATACTTATACATTTTAGCATTATTAATACTTATGTTTATGGTTTTGCTCATTTAACTATTTAAAAAGCAAAATCATAAACCAAATTAAAAGCCATATTTGCAATTTTCAAAATGCCTTTTGATGTCTTTTTGTTATAAATGGCAACAATATATGAAGCATTTTACTGTTTGGCATCAAAGCCTTTTTGAGCTGTTTACCAATGGGAAAGTACCAGAATGTTTTTGCTGTTTTTAAATGCAAGATTTTATAAAAATAGGAGACATAATGTTGTCATATGTTGTAAATAATGTTTGATATGATACTTTCATATTTGGTATTTATTAATACTGTTTTTATTAAGTTGATTTTTTTTCTTTATTGGAAAAAAATTGTATGACCTATATGTGTTCAGCTATTTTAAAATATAATCTTATTTTTAATTTTTTACTGTTAAAATGGAGCTAGTCTCACATATTTTATAGGATATTAGAATACAGTAGTAAATACAAGTAGTTAGGAATAATTGTAAGTATATCTGAAATAATGCTGAACTAGAACTTTGCATACATTTACTATATATATATATATATATATTGCATAATATTGCATGCTGTTGACTGTATTTCTGATATTGTTAGAAAATATGCTAGTTTGATAGTTTTGGGTAAGATATTCTGTAAACACTTATTTTTTTGTTCAAGTAAATCAAATAGTTTTTGATGCTCTTATGATACATAATTTGGTATGGCATATAGGATAGATTGTGATAATATACTATGTAAATATTTTTTGCCATAATGCAGTTAGAAAGAGAACATAAGTGTAATGAATTGGTGCTTGAACTTTTCAGAGTTCATTCATATATACAATCTTACTTATTTGGCATTAGGGCAAAAAGAACTTTAAATAAAGTTACATTGTCCAATTTTTTTAAATATGATAATGTCTTTTTTGTATTTTTAAGACATCTGTGTAATTACTAGTGTACCACAAATTTGAGTTTATAATTTATTTTTATTAATTTTTTACTTGTGTGAAGAAAAATCTTTACGCATAAACCAAATTCAATAGCTACATTTCCATAAAAAATCTTTAATTTAAATTATGATTTTAAAATTCACTAAATATTAATTATCTTATTTAATAATTTAAAGCTGTGCAGTGTTATTCAATTTAGAATTTGCAAATTATTTTCTATTTCTGCACTTAATTTTTTTTTTACTCAGCATAAATGGAAATATTTAAAAAAAAGGGAAAGCGGGTGTTTTTTTTAGAGGGTATCCTCAATAAAAAAGGGCATCAGAAATGGAATATATATCACAGATATTCTCTGAAGAAATGAAGCAATGCTATAGAATTTCGCAAAAAATAATGTGTAAAATTGAATTCTTAAAGAATTGTTTTCATGTATATGTTTTTCTGTGTAAAGCAAAAGTAAAATATATAAATTAATATTCTGTAAATCATAAAATTTTGTTATATTCTATAGTATATTTAAAGGTGGAAAACATTGTGAAACCTAAGATGACAGCCCACAGTTCCAGCAGATTTCGATCTTGTGTGGAGGTAGTCCCCATGAGAATTTTTTACCAGTTAATTATTATTGCAGTCCCTGTACTTATCTTGCAGTTCTCATTAGGGATTTGTTTTTGCTATACCATAATTCTCAAAATTTGGTAATAAATAATTAAAAATTTGCTTTTCATGTTAAACTAAGTTCTTAACTTTGATTTTATATATATATATATATATATATTTTTTTTTA
>KK121307.1:238509-256453 GCA_000611955.2 Stegodyphus mimosarum
TTTAAGATATTGTTTCAAATATCTGGATGAACTGAATTCTGAGATATGTAAGGATTAAAAGATCTCTGAAAATTTCTTAAGTGTTAATCAAAAAATTATATAGAAACTTTCTTTTGAGAACATAAAAGAAGCATTTAGTATATTTTAGGAAGTTGAGATAATTTAAAATGCAAAATTAATTAAAGTAAGAGGTCAGCTACCAAATTCCTAGTAATGTTAACTTCAGCACTAAATTAAAAGTTCTATCCTTATTTGTGAACCTAACCTGAGAATATTGGTTAAGCTCAAGCAAATAAATCTTATTTACATTTTTTGAATTATTTTTTTTCCTGTGTATTCTGTTAGAAACTGGTGAATGACATTAATATTTATTGCTGTTATACTTACTTTGACATTTAAGTTCTGTATGATGCTTATTTATTGCTTTTTTTTTTGCCTTTTTAGCCGAGGAGAGCTATTAGTCTCAATATGCAATTTTGTATTTCACTTTTCATTCAAGTCTGTTGCCATTTGGTAAAATGTAAGATATGTATCTTTCAAATTTAATCTGTTTACTATGGATGAGAAACTAAGCCTGTAGATGCAGTTCTTAATACGATTGTTATACTTTATAAAATTATGCCCTCCCCAAATATGCAAAAAATACATATATAATTTTCCTGTGTTACTCTAAATGTCTATTCATCTAGTATCCTCTAAAATATTTTGTTATTCCACCTAGGCCAATTCTATTTATAATATATGTTGATAAACCATATTAAATTTTAAAAGTGCCCTTTTGAGCGAATGTTAAAATCTGAACCCTTTCAGATTTTTTTTTTCATTTAAGAGTTTATACTCTTCTATGAGTTTCACACAAGCATCCAAAAAATACTTATTATGAGCATACGATACAGGATTTTATATATGATAAAGACTTTCCTGGTGTACAGCAAATTTGTGTAATCCTCTGAACATTGTAGTTCGAGGATTTTAATTGTTTGCCAGTTTTGAAAGGGCCAACTAGAATTAAGTCAGTGATCATTAACAATTGAATATAATAGGTTCTGAAGCTTAGGGTTTTGATTTATGCAAAAAATAAACTTTTTATGGAATTATTAGGAATGAATAAACAATTGAAATAAAAATATGTTGTTAGTGATTTCATTTTGATGTCAGAATATCAATTAGTAAAAAAGTTATATCAACCTATAAACATGAATTTTAGTAATCAGTTTATTTATTTCTTTTGCATGTTGCCAGTCCTTTAAACCCCTAGTGAGTACTTGATAATCAAATATGAGTACATCTGCATTCTGGTCCGACATTCTGGTATTTTTTATTTTAATGTAAATAGATCTAATGATTCACCTAATTCATAATAAAATATCAGTAATACATAAATGTACAAAAAATTTCATCCACTACTGTTTTATATGTTAAGCCATTAACATCTATTTACCATAACTGTTTTACATTTTCATAAAATGATTTTTGTTCTTTTTTTATTATTTTGCTGACAAGTAATTTTTTTTTTCAGTCATTGCGGTAAGTTCTTTCAATGTTCAATGTTTTTCATTGACTGAGAGGGATTATGTCTTTTAACATTTATCACATATTATTCATTTTTTTAAATTTATGGGCAACTCAATGTATAAATTTATTTATTAATATGAATTTTCTTATTCAGTTTATCTACTGTATTTATGCTTTCCTGTGGAAAATGCCATATTATCACTTAGTAAAATATAATATCCATCTAAGTTTCTCAACAATGATTACTGTATTGTAATCCTGCAGAAATCTCGTAGTTAGACTCATTAATTGATTTTTATTGTATTGAAACATGTGCAAGCATTAATTTTTGAGGCATTTCATTTTAGTGTAAATATGAGCCAGTTTCCCTTAGAAAGTCTTCTATGAAAGCATCCATCCCTTTAATCACTTAGCCTTCTATTCTTTTCCATATTCCTGTAATCATAACCATCACTTTGTAGCTCAGATAGTGAGATATCTTCATTTTATATCCACCTGCTCCACCAGAATGAAACGTAGATACTAATGTGAAAGGCATACGCTATCCATGGGAAGCTAAATCCATTCAACAATGAAAATGACTTTTATCATGATTGTTTCCCTTTAAAGAAATAAAATAGTTAAACCAATTACAATTAAATGTAGTTAATGTTTGCCACTTTCCTGGAATTTGTTCCCTGAGATGTAGGGAACATTCTGCATTCTTAAAAGTTAAACTGTTTCTAATAACTGAAGTTCACATAAAATAATTCTGTGAAATGAGCTGTTTTTCAGATGTACACCTTTTTTACCATTTACAGTGCCTTATGTTAAGCACTGTCCTAAATATAGAAACATTCTTTAAATATTTCAGTTTTAACGTTCAGAGTAAATTAAATTTTTGAAATACTTATAACTGTAAAAGTACAATCAAACAAATCTATCTATTGTTACAGCTCAATAGATATTATGCTGAATTGATGCAAAATTGTTTAGCATTTTAATGCAAATAACTATTGAAGGAGGTTCCTTTTTACTTTAAATTATCCATCATGGTTAGTAATTTTAAATAGAAACTAGCAGGCAAGCTCACCAGATGAGCGGGCTGCAGCCAAAGCAAAAATTGTAAGTTCTATGTACCCCTGAAAAACAAATGTGTGAAAACGTTTCAATATGAAAGAAATTAGTGCATTCTTTCCAAGGAATAGCCAATTCGTAAATAATTCTTTTATTGCTGAACCAGGAAACAAAAACTTTTGACACTTCAGGTTAATACGTATGACATCATGATTTAAACTTTCTTCAATGTCAGAATATATAATAATAATATGTTTAATGTTTGGAAGTGTTATTTTTATTTCATATTTTGTAAAACAAATTTTTGGTTAATGAAATCTACGATTTGAAAGCGAGCAATAGCAACACTTTATGAAATAAAGCATTTTTATCGCAAATTCACGAGACTGTTGCCATGCAGAAAAGTGAGTGCGAAAATTAGTGATTTCAGAGTTTTTAATTAATATCTTGGCTGAATAAAGTTGTACGAAGATGAGAACAGTTAAAATAGCTTCCCACAAAATTTTGGAATCTGAGGATACCTCTCTTGAAATTCAACTCCAAGCCATTCTGGAGGAGATAATGCCACAAACAGACAGACGTGTGCAGGTTTTAATAGTATAGATAGCTGTGGTCATATTAAATGAATAGGCAGTTCAAATAAATAATTAATGTCAAATAGATAATAATTAGTCTAACGTTTAAATTCTGATAGTAATGAAATTACCTCCATCCTTTATTATCCTAGCACATTACCCATTGAAAAATCAGCAGTTTCAATAACAGTAGTTTCTTATGGACTTTCAGAGACCAAGACTGGGAAAAACTGTGTTGTGTTATCCCCAAATCAGAAAGATTCAGTTAAGGGGAGGGGAATACAGTTTAATAGTCATAGAAATGGTTATGTTATAGCAAGACATACAATGTTTCAAAATCCATAGAAATGACTATTATGCAACAAAACTCACACTATCCATGAGGATCATATATCATATGCAAGTTTCAAATTGTAAATATTGCACCCTCAAGATCTTTGATTTAAAATCCCTTGCTATCAGTATATTCTTGTTTCCATATAGATAATTTGATTATGTGCAGTACTGCTAAGTTCCTGTCTTATGAACTTTCTGAATTTTTTATAGTACTTTATATGTGGTAATTATATGTATGATGATTATTCTTGTTTGGAAGTAAAGCTAATATTATAAAACCTTTCAAAACTGTCACCTTCCTAAGAAGACTACCTCTGAAAATGACTAGTATTTATGAGGAAGTGATTTTCATCTTCTCTAAAACTACCTCCTCAGAAGACCAAAATTGTCTGGAAACATAAATGCTTATGGTATGGTGATTTCTGCACAATCATTGTAGCATATATGTGTAAATTTTACTTGAAATATACTGTTCTATATTTTGAATGTGTCTTTTCAATAGGCATATATTACCTGTATACTTTCTTTACATACAGTTTATCATTTGCTTTACTAAAATTTTACTCCTATCCTATCTCTGAGGATAATCTTAGTCGTCATCCACAGATTTTTATAGATCTTAATGTAAATTCCCATTAAAAGGTATTTATCTTTTGTCTTTTAAACTTCTGGTTAATGTCAATTTTATTCAGATTCAAATTATGTTGAAATATCTGATGGAGAATTTAGATCCAGTGGTCACTAAGGGTAGGTGACTTAAAAATACGCTTTAAATATTATTTGCGTAAATGCCATATGAGGGCAGATAGCATATGCTGTATTTAAACTAAATTTATGTTATGAAAATGTAGCTGATATGCTTGAAGAACATCTAGTTCAAGAAATATGTTTATTACATCGTGAAATTTTTTTAAATCTGTTATTACTGTATTTTTTTATGTCTTTTAAATTCATTTTATGTAATTCATATAGTATATTTATTAATCTTTCTTCAATTAATAAGACACAACCAAAACTAGATGTGTGTTCTTTCAGATTCCAGGTAATTTTGATGGAGCCATATTCATTTCTAACACTGTACTTAGAATCAAAGTTAAATTACTGTATCTGTGATAATTTCATATAGTACAATATATGATAATCAGTGCATTTTATTTTCTTATATTTATTATAGGACATTAAAAGCAGTTATATTAAACTGATTATGCCTATTTCTAGTATACATATTTCAGCCTTGAAATTCATGTAGTTGATTGTGTCAGAAAACAAAAGCAAAATAGTTTAGGTTTAAATGTGCATCTGAAGTAGTTAAACCATCCACTCATGTGAAATATAGGCCCTTCAAAAACTGAATTTCTTGTTAAATATGTTCTTTTGATAAAAAAAAAATAAGCATTAAGTCTTTTACTTATTTACTATAATCATTCGTAGCTTTCCATTGGGTATGACCATTTTAAAAATTAGCTTGGCCAAGCTCAATTAACAAATGCAGTAGAACCTTTCAGAGTAACCAAGGTGACCCTGAAGGTGATTATGACTCACCTTCAAAGTGAATACAATAACCCTTGCTGAGCGGTCGGGGGGGGGAGACATATCATTAATATACTGCACTTAAAGCAAAACTCAATCCCAAAAAGTAAACATTCTATGGCAAAAACAAGTTAGAATAGTTCAAATTAAGAAATTTCGTATAATTTACACAAATATTATAGTAAATAAAAGGGGGGAATTAAGTAAATGCTAATTCAAAGGATTTTTATTACTGCTTAATAAATAGGCACATGATACAATTAATTTTTAATAAGATGGTGATTTGGCTCAGTGTGTAATGCAACTCATTAAACATTTTGCTAAAAGGTGTGCAAAGTTTTCCAATACCTCTCATAAAATATCTTCTGCTTTCTTCATTTGGGTCAATTTGCCATTACAAAATCAGACAGTTCCTTTGCCTTTTTATCAATTCATTTAACTTCTTGTAGGTTTTAAAGGCTCTTTATCTTCTTCACCATCTACTAATATTATAAGATCATCCAGTTTTTAATTTCATGATTCTCATTCTTAACTATTTGATTTCTTCTTCTTCCATCTCTGAAAATTCTTTGCTTTCTATTGCTTTTGCAGTTTGTACGATTTCTTTGGCTTAACTTTTATTCCATGGAAATACCGTCTTTTTCTGAAAATAAGACATCCTCCGAAAATAAGCCCTATCGTGATTTTCGGAACGTTTTGTAAAATAAGACATCCCCCGAAAATAATCCCTAGTTAAAATAATGTTGCAAAAAGAATTCGTTAAAAAATGCTGTTGATTTATTAAGTATAAGTAATAATATGTTTAGCTTTCCTAATACTCGTATTTCAGAGAAATGTTTGAAACAAAATATTCCGAGAAATTAGAGAAATTAATTTACCTCTACAGTTCGTTTCAAATTAATTCTTGGAATTTATCTTAAAAATACAACATGAGGCAGCAGTCTACATTGAGCGACAGTGCAGGTATACAACGTTCATTCATTTCAGTCTTGTAAGTCTGATTATTTCCTCATACGTAATTTTATTTTAAAATAAAGTGAATAATTTTTAACCACAGTTAAAATGAGTACAAAAAGGGAATCGTGGAAGACTCCAGGGATGTAAATATTGTAGCATTCTGTGAAGAGAAGATGCTTGATCTCCGTATGGTTCGTAAATGGCGTGCAGACTATGATTACCTGTGTCAACTGGTGGACCAAGGAAATGAGAAAAAACGCAGAGTTCGATCAGGTCGGCAGCCGTTATTTTCTGAGTTGGAAGATTGCATCTGGGATTGGATTGCAGGCAGGAGAGCAATGGCTTTGGTTGTGCGCAGGGCTGATATTAAAAAATTTGCCCTTGAAACAGCAATTGAATTTGATATATCCACAGAAGAATTTAAAGCATCGTCACACTGGTTGGACAACTTCCTTAAACGATATGAACTGTCTCTAAGGAGATCAACAACATTGTTTAAGCTGGAAGACAATGTAGTTGTTAAGCGTGCACTTGCGTTTAAGCTTTTTGTTGATGGCATCGATTTTTCGAAATACCAACTCTCCAACATGATTGCTATGGATGAGACCGCGGTATTCCTAGGCCAAGGAGCTCAAACGACAGTTCACCACAAGGCTTCTTCGTCAATTTACGTTCCTTCTACCGGTTACGATAGTGCACGTGTTACCTGTATTTTGGCGATTCGTCTAGATGGCGAGAAAATATCGCCATTTTTAATCACTAAAGGTAAAAAAGACCAGATTCAACGTGTTTCAGGAATTTATGTCATTGAAAGTGAAAAAGCCTGGTGCACCCAAGCAGTTATAAGAAAGTGGGTTGATTTTATGCTGCCACCACTGTTGAGGGGTCAGAATAGAGGTTTACTAGTTTGGGATTCAGCCAGTACTCACCGCGCTAAAGATATGAAAAACTTTCTTGCTGAGAGGAAGATTGATCAAATAATGATTCCGGCAGGAATGACTGGTTACCTCCAGACACTTGACATTGCAATAAACAAGGCATTCAAGTATCATTTGCGGATGGAAATCAATGAATATATTGAAAACAGAATGGTGAGAAATCATCGAGGTAATTTTGTAAAACCAGGCTTACAAGAAGTTGTGAATTGGGTAAAAAATTCATTGCACAAAATAACTGATAGTGATGTTTCCAATGCACTACGAACAAGCTTCTTAGACAAGAAGTATTCATTTAACGATAGCTATACCACAAGACATGAGAGATTCGGACCAATGATTCAACAGGAAATGGATTTGGAATAAAATCAGAATATAATTCAGAATTTTATTTATGACTATGTTCCAGAAGACATGACTGTAACTGAATAAATTTAAATTTCTGTATAAAATAAGTATTAAATAAAAATATATAAATATACTTTTATTTTTGCTCTCCCCCGAAAATAAGCCCTAGCGCGTATTTTGGACCAAAAAAGAAAGTAAGACAGTGTCTTATTTTCGGAAAAAGACGGTACTTTAAATTTGTTGACAGCTTCTGGTCGGAGCTGAAGCCAGCAAGCATTCATAGTTTAAGAAATCACTTGTTCCTGTGCAAGTTTCATCATTTCTGTGCAGTGTCTTATGTTGAATGCCTTCCAAAATATAATAGGTGTGTCGTGTTATCCTTCATCTAGCTTTATTTGCAGAGATGTACACATGCGTGACATAATAGACTTTGAATGTTTTTTTGTTCCTTGATCCATTGATTGTATGTAATCCAAGGAAATGGTGTTCGATGAAAAGAATAAAACCTCTGCATTTGTATGCATTGAGGGCTTAAGCACCAAATCCCAGATCATTATCGAGAATTAGGAGAACTTTAAAACTCAGGTTTTGCTGTTTTAGGCAATGTTTAGCTTCTTTAATGAAGGGATTTTCAGCTAGTTACTAAAGAGAACTATTGCAAAGTGGCTGCATATAATTGAAATTCTCACGTTGGACAAATTAAATAGAGACAGTTGAGATAATGCATATATGCAAAATTGCTCTCTGCAAGTTCACATCTGGCAAGGGTTTACTGTACAGTTAAATCCGAACGTCCAATAGCCGTATTATACAGATTTCTTACAGCAGAAATTTTTTGTGAAAAGAAAAAATATTTAGATTTTGAAAGTAGCATTTCATTTGGCATATATTTAATGCTTTACACATTCACAGTAAGCGTTTTTTCATAATAAAACATGAGGAGGATCTTGACTCTTAGGTTCACTTTGGCACTGAATAAAATACCTCAATGTTGAAGAAACGTTGTTGCCAGCCTGGTGAATCATTTTTTATTATTTTTCCCTTCATCACCATATGACTATTAGATCATGGCAGCTTGAGAGATGACTCGTGCAGCAATTTATAAAACAATTTTCTAAATTACGAGTAGCATAGTAACATTTTACATTGAGATTACACCTGTTGATGATTACAGGCTTCCGCCAACTGCATTGCGAAGTTCTGAATGTGTTGACAAGTAGAAATTTATTTCCATTTGCCCCCCCCCCAAAAAAAAAACAAATTGTGAATGATATTCAGAGGCCAATAGATTACATTTAATGCTGTTTCAATTAAGAATAGCTAATTTGTTATTCACATAAACCTTAAGTATACGTGGGAATTTATTTATTTGGGATTCAGATCAACTGTTATGCATATGGGGAAAATAGAGTTAAGTGATATAAATAACTAATTCAGGTTTAACTTCCTCAACTTACATAGAAACAGGGAAAACTTTAGCAATACAACATGTCTTTAGTCGCCAAGCTCATGCTAGCTAAGCTTCATGGTGATGGCCACAGATTTGAAAGTTTTCAGATATCGCAGATAAAAAGCAAAATTTTCCAATTAATGGACTTTGTGAAGAAATGTAGAGAAGTAGTAATAAATGAAAATCATATAACACAAGTATTGCATTACGATGATAATGCCTGAACAATTTATCAACTAATGGGCATAGAAATCTATAGTATGGTTCTGAATCCAGAAAAAGTTGCTATGATTATTGATAAAATTGATAAGAGAGGTTGTTCAGAGCAAAAACTTTTGACTGACAATTTCAAGAGAATTCTTGACCCCCGGCAATTATAGGACTTGGATTTATGGAACTGTATAACAACAAAAAAAATAAAAATAAAAATAAATTACGTCTGTCTATAAAATTAAGAGAAACTTTCAGCACAAAAACTTAGCAACTTAAATAACTTACATTGAATTAAATGTTTAATAAAGCAAATGAGTAAATAATACGCTGCCTTATCCCCTCTTTTTTTATTTATTTATTTATTTATTTTTTTTATAAATTTTGTTTCTAAGGTCATGAATGCTTCATTTTTTCAGAAAGGACTATTTAATATTTTTAATTTTATAATTTATACGTATATAGATTACATATAGACTGAGGAGCCATTACTGCAATGATGACCAACTGCAATGATGTTTACGTAGTGCACAGACGTCAAGCATTTTTCTATGGGGATTATGGGTACTACAGTGCTCCATGAAAGCATTGCCTACACCATAATACCCTGCCACCGGCTTGACTCCGTCCAACTGTGCATCCGGGAGCCAGGGTTTCATTTGGAAATCAGCATATTTTTTTTAGTACTTCCTTCCATTCTTTTAGTGTCCAGTTGCGATGTTTCTTGGCTCATTGCAGATGCACCTGGCGATGACTTGCTATCAGTGCAGAGGCATGCTTTGGCCTCCTGCTGCATAGGCCCATACGCAGTAATGTACGCTGCACAGTGCGTTGAGATACACTGTCTGGATCGGCAATGTTGTAGCTGGTGGTGATTTCGGCTGTTGTAGCTCTTCAGTCATGATGAACAATGTGTAGCATTCTCCGCTGTCCTCTGAAATCAATTCGTAGTCGATGACACACTGCTGGCCGGCGACTTGTCATTTCACCATCCATACACCACTTTCGATATGTGCTCATAATAATTGCATGTGAACAGCCCACTAAACGCACCATTTTGTTACCGATTTATTGAAGTGAGATAGATCAGCTGCTTTTTCCATTATGTCGCTAATTGCACTATGTTTGGAAAGAATCAAATTGAATCTTAATACATGGCGCAGAGTGCTACGTGTCCAGATTACTAACACATATTGCCATTAAGGCACATAACAAGAATGTAATCATCATAAGTAGGACCTGGAAGGGAGTAGCAGTGAGTGGAGGCAAAGGGAGGCAAGAGGATCACAAAATGTTAAAGTAAGCAATTCTCCTCAAAGTGTAAAAGAATACAATGAAAGACAAAACAAATGCAAAAACAATATGGAAGGGAAAGACAATGCATAGCCACTTTATATACTCCAACACCAGTTGGGCGAGCCCATTGTTATAGATGGAAGTTGGCCAGAATGTAATGGGTCTTCGGTGTACAGTGGTGGCCAAAATTGTGGACGCTTTTGGAAATTTTTATGTTTTTAAACTTTGTATACTTATAGAAAATGTTACGTTTCGCAAAATGCAAACTTGTAAATATCATTTTAAAGAGAATTTATTACTGAATTCAATACAAAACACAAAATTCCATTATTTGCAATACAAAAAAAGTTAAACGATAATAGTTATCGATATATCTTAGGTAGTGATGATTGCAGTGAGTTATCAGTACTTAGTAGGGTACCCTTTATTTTTGATTACAGCTTCACATCGACGTTTCATTGAGCCGACAAGAGTTTTAAGCACTTCTTTCGTTATTACATGATGCCAGGAAACAATTATAGCCTCAATTAGTTCCCTTTTATTTGATGGGCGCCTCATTCGGACAAGAGTTTTCAAACGGTGCCACAAATTTTCGATAGGATTGAGGTCAGGAAGTTATGAGAAAGTGGTCTTTCCTATGCTGAAATTGCAAGACAGGTGGGTGGTTCAGTGACTACATCTGGAGTCCGAAATTTCTGTTTACGATATCAGGAAACAAATAAAAAACAAAGAAGAAAAGGCCGAAAAAGGTGCACCACATCTATTGATGACAGAAGAATAAAAAGACTATGTCTCCAAGATAGAAAAATATCATCAGTGGCCATCAGAAGTGATCTGAATGATGCTGGTGTTTCTGTCAGTTCAAGAACAATCAGGAGAAGATTAACAGATGTTGGACTGAGAGGTAGAATTCCACGAAAAACGCCGTATCTTAATTTTCAGCAACGAAAAAAAAGACTACAGTGGGCGTAGGAACACCTTAATTGGACAGATGATCAGTGGTCACAAGTTATATGGAGTGATGAAACTAAGATATCGTTATTCGGTAGATATGGGGCGAAAATATGTAAGACGTAGAATAGGATAAGAGCTACATCTTGACTGCATTCAAGCAACTGTGAAGAACCCAGTTAGTGTTATGATTTGGTCATGTATGTCAGCAGATGGTATTGGTCGCCTTCATGTCATCGATGGGACACTGAATGCCAGAAAATACATTGAGCTATTCTAGAACCAAAACTTCAGAGATCTCTAAAAAAACACAGTTATGAAGTTTTTTCAGCAGAATTCTGCTCTTTGCCACACGGCCAAAATATCGAAAGAGTGGTTTCGTACAAAGAGTATTAAATTGTTGTCATGGCCAGGAAACAGTCCTGACCTCAATCCTATCGAAAATTTGTGGCACCGTTTGAAAACTCTTCTTCGAATGAGGCGCCCATCAAATAAAAGGGGACTAATTGAGGCTATAATTGTTTCCTGGCATCATATAATAACGAAAGAAGAGCTTAAAACTCTTGTCAGCTCAATGAAACGTCGATGTGAAGCTGTAATAAAAAATAAAGGGTACCCTACTAAGTACTGATAACTCACTGCAATCATCACTATCTAATGTATATCGATAACTATTATCGTTTAACTTTTTTTGTATTGCAAATAATTGAATTTTGTGTTTTGTATTGAATTCAGTAATAAATTCTCTTTAAAATGATATTTACAAATTTGCATTATTGAATTTTGTTTTGTATTGAATTCAGTAATAAATTCTCTTTAAAATGATATATACAAGTTTGCAGTTTGTGAAACGTAACATTTTCTATAAGCATACAAAGTTAAAAAACATAAAATTTTCCAAAAGTGTCCACAATTTTGGCCACCACTGTATATATATAGATAATTTATATGTATTTACAGATTTAACTGATGATCCAGAATCTCCAAAGTCCCAACAAGTCCAGATCTTGAACTTTGTTATGTGATATTGCCTTCCGTGAATTATCTGGAACCATGAATATTCATATTAAGCAGATTATTGTATTGTTGTTCCAAAATAACATGAAATGAAATGTATATCTTGTAAGACCTTACTTTATTCTAATCAATTACTTTTTATTTTATGAAACTTTTCTTTGCCTTCTGATTTAAAATTCCTGCCAGAATGCAAATTTAAATGAAGTTATGCATATCTAAAAGCATTTGGAAATAGTGTTTAAGTAGCAGAATTTAAGATTTTGTGGTAGGAGAGTTAGTTCCGAGTTTATGCTGTGTATTTGAAAGTAACTCTGTAACTGAATGTTTGGTGCTAGCCACTTACTTTAGATTATATTGGTATTGTATTCTTGGCTTTGCTGTGTGCAGCTGATTAAGCATTGTAGATTGAGTAGGAGCCAGTTGTATAGCTAAAAGCTAATTCATTGTGGTTGTACATACTATTTTGTGTTCAAGTTACTCAGCCACAAATGGTGGTTAATTTGTAAGCACCGAGTGAGTGCATGTTCTGTTCCGTAGTTAAAATAAAAAGATTGTTATAACCTTCATCTGCAATCATCTGTTCTTTCAAGGCATAGCAAGAGTTCTCTGCTTTGTCATTCAGTCTTTGAGCGTCATGACCAGCTTTATCCGGTCATGAAATTTTTTGTCACTTGGTATATATTAGCTTATAATTCAAGATATTTTGCTTTCTTACATTCTTTAATAATATAAATGTCATCTTAATAAATGTAAGTTTATGAAAATATTGCAGAAGTCCACTCTACTACCCTTTTTCAAGGAAGTTTTTTAATACAGTCTTGATTCTAACAGCTCTGAAACTTTTCGGATAGCCCAAATCTTGTGCAAATCATTCAACTCATGCTAGTTAAATCCCTTACAAACTGAATCATCTTCAATTTCAAAATCTTCATTATTGGGCTCAATTTGATATTCACCAGAATCATATTCCTGTATTTCCAAAGAGGGTAATTATTTGAAAACTGGCACTGGGAATTCAGCTGAGTGAGGGCCTGGACATATAGCTGATGTTAAACTGGGATAGCGATCTAAGTATACCAAATGAAATTGTGAGTGTATTCCTTTCATCTGCATCTGTAAACTCTTGACACTCTGCTTGCACACTTTGTAAGGGGCCCATGATTTATCTTGATCACCAATTTTCACTTTAGACAAATAGGCTTTCTGACAAATATACTGATGTTTCACCTTTGACTGAGAATATTAAAATTGTCACATATGTAACAAAATGAATCTGGCCTTGTAAGCGCTATCAACGCAGACTAGGAGAGGCAGACACAAGAAAAGGTTTCAGTTCATCTATAAATAAAAACTAAGCACTACTAATGTTGTATACAAACAAGAACTCAGACACCACTTCGGAATGTGCTTCATTACATCAGAGCGACACGTAATGTAGCTATAGTATATGGGGGGTAACTGAACTAGTCTAGACAAGTATGCACCTACTGTTGGTCACCTACGGTGTCATTCACGTGGCACCAATCAGAGGGTCTACAGTTTATACTCCCAAAACGCACAAGAAGACTCTAGAATCTGAAATTAAATTTTCCTACCAAATTTTATTTTTGGCCAAAAAAAAAAAGTGCTATATCAGACTGCAGGTGGCCTTCAATTTTCTCACAGTTCGCTATTTCACTTTATTTTATTTTCAAAAATTCAGTTTGTTAAAGGATTTTGTAGATACTTCAGAAATTGTGTTTAAAAACTGAAACCAATGTAAGTTTATCATACAGAAAATCCCAAAGCATTGAAAGGGAAAGATTAAGAATTTATTCCAATCATTTAGAAATTGAGCAGAAAAATGATGAATGGTTTTATGAATTCCGAAGAAACTTCAGAAACTCTCACAGATGGATGGTATAATTAGTGTAATGAATGAAATAACGTTAAATTTAACAGCAAAGATGTTAATGAGTTGGTTGATTCTCACTCAGCATCTTTGTAAAATGAATAATTGAACAAGAGCTAAATGAAATATATAATGAAAGTGAGGAAGAAGTTAATAAAATTGGTAAGACTTTGACAGTCAAAAATATAAATGGAGCTTTTACGCATGTTGACAAATTTTTTATGATCATGGAAGAATGTGGACCCAATGGAACATGTATGTCTGAAATACGTAAGGTGGCTGATAAAGACACAGAATGTTATAGAACTCTATAAAAAAGGGGGGGATGATATTGAACCAACTTTATCAAGAAAACATTAAAACACACCTCGTTAACTTAATTATGTATATTGATAAATAAATATTTTAAAATGTAATTTTTTACTGTTTTTTTAGATCCTTTACTTTCGAACATTCAGCATTTGCCCATATTTGGTATCAATTATGTGTGAAAATCGAAGGCCCTCTGTAATAAGTATTCATGACAGAAAAAAATCATTTTTTAAATTTATTAAACAAAAAAAACTTATTTGATTAATGGAATAATAATTGGAAAAATGTATTATAACAGTATTTTTCAAGTAAAAAAAACAACAGATTTCCTTTAACTTTTCTGAAGTTTTACGAAAACTGATCAAAATAGAATTTTTACAGAATAGTATAAAATATTTAATGTTTAGCAAATGTGTGGATCAAGGACTGCAGCTGCTATTTTATAATATTTCACATCATATATACTGTATTATTCAATTTTCTCATATGAAAATGGAGAAGGCAAATTCATGTGAATAGCTTAATTTTTGAAGGATGCAGTTACGGTAAGAACATAACAAATGAAAAGTATTTATGAATAAATTACCAGTAGCTATTACAATATTGTTTATGTCAAAGAAACCTATATCCCAACAATAGCCTAGTAATATTAACGTTATAACATGTGATAAGCTATCTTCATTTCTGTTTACCTATAGAATCTCGCCTGCTCATTTTGTTGCCCATTGCTACTCCTGGGGCCTCAAATCATCCAGCGCTGCTAGAATAGTGTCTGTGTCATCTGCTAACCCTGCTTACAAAAGTCGTCGCTGTTGTCTTAGTCGATGTTCAGTCTATCATAGCCTTGTGCAATGACTTTGAGAAACATCAAGAATATGAGATATCTATTTTCTTGAAACTCTCTGCTTCATCTATCAGAACTCATGCAAAATACACGAGTAAATCAATTAGTAAGACAGAAACAACCATTACCTGGATGAATGTGTTCTAAAATTTAAGAATGTTTGCTTTTTGAATGCCTTGAGAAAGAGGACTATTATGAAAATATTTAAAAATTTTCAAAATTGCACTAAAAAACTAAGGGAGGAATAGGGAAGTAAATATGGTAGTGAAAAGGGTTGTGGATTTTTTTTCATTCTTATTCCTTATTTTAATTTCCATTACATGTTATGCATATTAAAATTAATGGGAATTCATCTTGTAATATTAAATCTCTTTCATTCTTATCATTGAATTGCTTTATGTGCTTACTTTAGTCTTTTAATTTTACCAACTTATAGATTTTTATAGTTTTTATTTTCTTATTAAAGAACACATGTTTAGAAATCTGTCAGATGAATTTGATATGACCCCCCCCCCTCCAAAAAAAAGTAAGACCTAAAGACCATATACCTTTAATCTGATGATAGTATTAGCCCTATAACAATTTCCATAAAATTCTACAAATTTAAATAGTTCTTGCACTTTTCCTTTCCTTGGAAAAAGATGATTTTAAGTTATTTTTTTTAATTTAGATTTTTGTATCATCATCAGAAAAAGAACTTTTGACTTCATTAACCTCATTAAGTGGACCATTGATTTAATAATCACACCTCCAGGCCAGAGTTCATTTTGTACTGTTTCTTTTGTTATATCTGCGGTGAGAAGACATTTGTTGTCAAGGTTTGAACAAACTTTGACGATATTATGTGGATTTTGTTATAAGTAGGATTTTTCAGTTTTTCATTATCTGCTGTAAATGCGTTGTATCTTTCTCTGTGTATATGATAGTACAGTACATACCTGCCAACTTTTACGAATTTTACGTAATTTTTACGAAAATGCGTTTGTGTTTACGATTTTACGATCGTAATCCATTTTTTACGATTTTTTTACTTTTTCAAGTGTTTTTAGTGATTTTTTCGAAATTTTAGAATTTTTCGCCAATTCAGCGATTTTCGCCAATTGCATCGTATTTTACCGCCAACTACCGACTACTTCGAATCCAGTAACCTGCGGTTTCTCCCAACTCGCTGCTTAACCAGCCAATCCAATGCGCTGAACTTGTTTCTCCCACTCTTTTCTTTGTAGGCGCCAGATTATTTTTTTCGCGTTCGCTCCAGCAGCAAAGGAATTGCTCAGCGAGCGTGGATCGTCGCATTCTGTTCTTTTTTTTGTTTGCACGTGCTACGAATTTTCTTAATACGTCGTTGTTACGAAATGAGTTGAAAAAAACCGTATTCTCAATATTTTCGGCCTGCCTACAAAGCCGAATTTCCAACAATTAAAGAATCCTTCAAAGGAAATAACTATGCATTTTGCAACGTGTGCGTGTGTGACTTCATAATAAGTTACGGTGGAAGAAGCGACATTGTGAAGCATGTTAAGTCTAAAAAGCATGAAGTTAATGCTTCGGCTTCGACAACGTCAAAGAAAGTGGATGATTTTTTTTCAAATCCGGATACGAATTCGGATGCCTATGTCATTTTGGCAGAGTGTTTGTTTACTGCATTCCTCATCGAACACAACGTGCCGCTAAGCGCTGCCGATCACGCCGGTCAACTTTTCAGACGGATGTTTCCCGACTCCAAGATTGCTCAGAAATATGCTTGTGCTCGCACGAAAACATCTTCTATTGTGAACGAAATTGCTTGCGATGCACAAAGTAAAACGATAGCTGCACTCCAGAATTCAGCATTTTCGGTGTCAATCGATGGCAGCAACGACAGCGATTGGAAGCTTTACCCCATCGTTGTCACATATTTCTGTGATGTTTCTAATGAAATGAAAACTCATCTTTTGCGTCTTCCATTGTTAAATGGAGACGCTACGGGGGAAAATATTGCCTCCTTGGTAATTAATGAGTTGAAACAACTTAACATCCCAATATCAAACTGCATTTCATTTGGTGCAGATAATGCTCATGTCATGGTGGGTGACAAAAAGGGTGTAGCCTCTTTCCTCAAAAAAGAACAAAATGAGTTAATTGTTATTGGATGCCCATGCCACTTAATTAATTTGGCAGCAGAAAACGCTGCAGCTGCTTTACCATTAAATATTGACCAGCTTCTGATTGTTGTGTTTTTCTATCTGGAAAAAAGTGTAAAAAGGAAAGAACCTAAAGCATTTCCAAGAACTGTGCTCTGGTGAAACGATAAAAATTCTGAAACATGTATGCAGGAGATGGTTATCTTTAGGCAGAGCGCTAGGAAGGTTTATTGAACAGTGGGATGCATTGCTAAAATATTTCCACGAAGAGACCAAAACGAAACCACAGATCCCATCAAATTTGTCGGCATTTAAGATTCCGAAAACCAATTTTGCTTCTAATCAAAATGTTTTTAAAAGGAAAAGCCAACACACAGAATCAAACCCTTTAAAAAGAAAATGCTTAGAAGACTCCTCAAAGGTCAACTTTGTTAAAGAAGTTGAAGGGAAGAAGAAACAGTCTTCTATTAGCCGGGAGGAAAGGGTTTCCTATCTTCTTTCTTCGGATTTGAACAAAGCATATTGTAGTTTTGTGTTAAGTACCATTAAGATTTTTGAAAGTGTAAATACCCTTCTACAATCAGGTTCGCCAAAATCT
>KK121307.1:256477-267885 GCA_000611955.2 Stegodyphus mimosarum
GTGTTGATTCGTGTTGCCTATAATAGTTTGGCAAATCAAAAGGATGACAATGATCTTATAATTGGAAATCAAACCAGGGAACTTGTAAATTCTTTGAAAGATCATGAGAAAAAAGAATTTTTTCAATGTGTTAGAAAGTACTTTTCCTCAGCCGGTGATTACATTGTAAGGAAGTTTCCTTTGCAAAATGAAGTTCTTTTAAATGCTGAAGTGGCAAATTTGAAACAAATTGAAAATTCATCTTTTGAAAAGATTCGTTTTTTTATTGATAAATTTCCATTTTTGTTAACAATCAAAGAAAATGAATGCCATAATGATGCTTTAGATGAACTACAGAACCAATTTTCTGCTGCACAGTTTGAAGACTTTGCCAGTTCTGGAGAAGATAGACTTGATGTTCTCGTTGGTACCTTAAAAAGAATAAAAAGAGCTGATGGAACACCAAAATGATAGACTAGCAAAAGTTTTATGTGCTATTCTCGTAATTCCACATAGTAATGCTGAGTGCAAGAGAGTCTTCAATGTTGTGAAGAAAAACAAAACTATGTTTCGTTCTTCAATTTCACCAAAAACTCTAGAAAACATTTTAATTGCTAAATGTTATGAGGAAACTAATTGTTATGCAAGGAAATTTTCCAAAGAATTTTTGACTAAAGCCAAAAAATGCACTCTAAATTCATTGCAATAATTTTTTTGTGTAACATTAAAGTTCTTGTTTTATGTTTCCTAATAAATGTTTTAGTTACTACTTAATTGAGATTTACTAATGTAAGTACAATTTTCTTTTTTCTATTTGTATAAATTGTTATTTTTTTAATATCAAAGCATGATATTAATTCTTCGTGTTCTTCTGAATTTGGGGGAGAAATCTTTTGAATTTTATCTTTAGAGGTTGGCAGGTATGACAGTAGCAACTGTTATGCTTCATGAGAAAGTCAGTAGGATTTTCTTGCTAGAGGGCTTTAAGTTTTTATTTTTACTGCAGAAGACAGGTCTTTCTGTTGCATGTTTTATCATTTACAATCCTTTTTGGCAATGGGCTCATGTCTTATAAATTACGATCTAGTCTGCTTCAAAACACTTCTAAAATGGGTTGCAATTTATAGGACCTATTGCTTATGTTGACAGATCAGATGTCTGGAAATCATCTTTATAGTTTTTAAATTATTGTTTACTATAGCATGTGCAGAGCTGCAGCTGATATTTAAATATGCAGTAGTAGCACACAGTATAATTTGTTGGTTTTTCTGATTAGTCGGTGATCTTGTATGTGAAAGCTTGTGGACACAATCTTGATAGTCAGCGACATTACATTAGATTATTTTCCATTGCTTTTAACCCTTCTATTCTGTGCATAGGTTTTGCATGAAACTGTTCTGTTCCCCTATTGAATTTTCATCTAAATTTGGCAGGTTTCTCTCCTGCGAAGAAAATAAATCTCACCACTGCATTTTGTTCAACAGTATTGCAGTCCCACGTTTATTCCATCATTATTACTTTTACCTATGATTGGTGACTAATTTGTGCATGTTTTAACTAATTTAAATTCAGCATGAATATGTCGTGTTGTATATTCATTACTGAGGTGAACTTCGAGTTCACCAGGTAATGGTGCCCTTGTTCTCCGATGTAAAATGTATATGCATTACTTCTAGTCATCGCAATTCATACATAATTTTCATATTGCCTTTACTTTTTAACTTAAATGCATCAGTTAAATAGGAAAATTTACATGATTTCATAGTTTGCATAAGTATCGCAATTCTTTTTTATGCTTTTTTAATTTGTGATTTCTAAAATAATTTTAATACCTGCAATGAAAAATGTTAAATATTTAATGTTTGTAGACTTTTACACTCTACTTACTATTTGATATCATTTAGCACTGAGGAGCTTGTAATAATAAACCTCTTAAAGAAAGATCTTATATTTAATAAAGTTATTGATTTTTTTAGGCAATTACAAAGAGATAATAGTTTCGTTTATTCAGGAAACGGGTGTAGAAATAATTAGCCTGACAGTGTGAACTGTAGGCCTGATTAATTCGTATAATTTAGATTTAATTGGGTTCAGGGGCGGATTTCCCTGGTCTGACTGGTGCAGTGAGCGAACAAGATGCCGTCACTTTTTTGCAAGATGGTCAATGCTCACCAAACGAAAATCATTTTATACCTTGAAGAATATCCCTTTCATCAAGATCGTGGGAAGATTTTACTGAATACTGAATAATCACCAGCTTGCGTAAATGTGCGGCGTCATCATGCAATCGTCAGGACGGGGACCGCCTTTATTCTACGGAGTGAAATATTAGAGCTAACAGAAGCTGAAGGTTACAGGGTTCAGATGATAAGTTTAATATATTTACCATTGGCTTAGCTCTCGATTTATTTGAGTGCCATTAAATCTTTTTCTTCCAATGTTTTTTCCCCTTCTTTTAATTTGCCTATATCCCGCGATTCTGATTGATGTTTCTTGTTTTAAGCAGTCGATGCCAGATGAAAAGTCACGTCGGGAAAGGTATCAAATTCAGAAAGCCCCATCCACACTTAGTCTACAGTCACCAAAGCAACAACAATAAAAGTTGAATTTCGTTTTTTCCTTTCCACTGCAAATCAAAATATTCATTGTAATGCAATTTAAGGAATTTTTAAAAAATTTATTATTACAAGAAAAGTTACGCAATTAAAAAAAAGTAAAATATTTTTACTTCTGTAAAATGAAATGCAAAAACTTAATTTTTTGACAAAATGAAGCATGGAATTATTTGCCCCCCTCAACATGTAATCATTATCCCCCTTACAGTACCTTGCTTCTATTTAACTGAAATAAAACAAAAGAATTGATTTTATTTAACAAACTAAAACTAAACATAGAAACTTGTTTTATTTTATATTTGCTCTGACGAAGAACGACCTATTCTTATTTAACTAGAATGAAACAAAATAATTTTTTGTCGGCATAGTATAATCAAGTAACAAAATTAACCATATAATAATTTTACAGAAAGAGCATTTGTTTTGACTAAGGAAAGATCAATATGCTTAATTATGAATTGTAATTAATTTTCCATTGTTGTTTATAGGCTACATATTTTCCTGAAACTGCATGCCAATCTACTTACTACAGTTATCTAAATTAACTCCATGGCTTCTTTAAAAATAATGTGTAATACACTACAAAGTCCGATATCCGGAATCGTCAGGATTTCGCGGATTTCATAAATTTCCAGGAACGGTCTAAATCTAGTAAGAAGACATGACAACATTGAGGCTTCACTTGTTATTTAAGTCAGACAAAAGATTGCTATCCTTCACAGGACGGATGGAGTCGCACCACATGAGACAATTTAAGTAAGGCAAAAATTAGAATTAAGAACAGAGCGACATTTGTATTTAATCTAGAAAGACACAAGGCAGTATAATTTAGGACCTTTATATGTTACAACAGGCGCAAAATACGTAGCATGGGCCCCCTCCCCCATAAAAAGCCACTAAGTGCCGAAGGTGTGATCCCACCCAACTTCAATACAACATAATCAATGTATTATTATTGCCTGTCATGCCGCAGCCTAGTCAGTAGGTGCTTGAAAATGACATGTAGGAATCTCAGTTGATCAGAGAAAAATCGCATTTACAACACACCTGCTTTCGCTTTTCGTTATTGTATTATCCATTCGTAGATTCTATAAGGAGGGTGAACTTTTTTGGCGGAGTGGGAAACTGGCGATCCGTATATTCGACATTCCTGATTTCAAACATTGTACAGTACTGTTTTTAAGCAGATATTGTTTCATAATTTTGGTATATTATTGCTGGGGTTTTCATTATAACTACATCCGAAATAAGATTGAATTTTGTATACGGAGCAGTGAGAGATTAGTAGTCCTTTTTGATGCAACTAGGTTTAAAAAATGATCTGGAAACTGTTTGGTGTAGAGAGATATTGTTTGGCCATAAATTTTCTCAACCTATGTTGACGTTAGAAAAGTCATTAATAGAATAACTCTGAAATTGTGGATGATTTCATTGCATTATATTATTAGTAGTATAAAAATGGGGATACTGGGAGTAACTGGTAGCGATGGAGAAGTGGTCAGTGTACTATTTGATAGACCTCATTATTTACCTGTGAGTCTGAAAATAATAAACACTTTGGAAATCGACATAAGAGCGCATATGGGAGAATTTACTCTATTTGAACGAGGAAAGTCATACATGAAACTTCATCTCCGTCAAAAATATTTGTCATAATGTATGTACCTTATCAATGTTGTCAAAAATCTTTTGAAGATTATTGTGTACAACAAACAGGACACGGATTGAATCAAGGTAATCTTTATCAGTGAGGGTACGGATTAGGAGGTCTATTCAGATCCTTCTTTCGCGCTGCCGTACCTCTTATTAAATCAGGAGCCAAAGCAATTGGAAAACAAGTATGGCATAGCGGATTGAACTTGTTAAATGATGTATCGCAAAAGAAAGATATAAAAGTGGCTGCCAAGCGTCAATCGGAAGAAGCCGGAAATATATTAACGGATAAAGCTGCTACTCCTACTCCTACTATGAAACGACTGCCTTAGAATTCGTGATCGTCGTCATGTTTAGGGGCTCCTGGGCTAGGCCCTATCCCAGTATAACTTTAAGTGACTTTTCTAATTTTAAACATAGCATAATTTTATGGTAAGCAATTATTTATGGGAATTTTGAAGAGAGTTCTTATGCGTTGAAGGAGTTAAAATTTGCGGTACGCGCCAATGAGATGAGGAGTATTCGCTTTGGGAGTTGGTAGCATCATCGTGAAGAGTTCGTAGCTGAGTGAAAAATGGAGGCAATACGGCATAAGCTAGCTGCAGAGAAAGCTGATTGGCTGTGGAGGAGAAGCTGATTGGAGTAAAGTGCGATTAGTGTGGGCTAGGGGGTGGGGCTAAGACTCTTTCAGACCATAAGATTTTGAAGGGCGGCCGAATGATTGTGGGGGGAGGTAGTATTTCAGACCTGCTGATATTTTAAACCAATTAGGATAGAAATTTTTGGACTTAGAAGTATTTTACGATTATAGAGTTAATGGACTTAGAATTTCTTCGTCTGTGCTACTTACTTAGTAAGGATATGAATGAATATAGGAGATACATTAGATATAAAATTCATCAGTTATTATATTTGTTATTATTTATTATTACTTATTATTATTATATGTAGATTATATGATTTTGTACGTTAATAAATGCTTTAAATACTTTTAAGTACTTAAGTTTCAGATTTTCAATAATACACTCATGTCCATAAATTAAGGATAATGCAAAATCAGGCAAAGGAAGAGTTAGAAGCAAAACAAATTTGACTTATTTGTAAAGCTTATTTATTAAACAAAAGGTAAAGAGCAAAAAAAGATGCTATATGTTTGATATTATTAAAAAATTAGCGATTTTTTCTCCCTGGAGCAAATTACAAAAAAAAATCTATTTACAAAAAACCAATATTACATGGTTGGTATGATTGTTAATACATTGTATGTCTCCCAGACGATGCAATACAGTCCGTACAACGCCTAAGCATGCTGAGTATCAAATTATCGATCTGATCTTGAGGCATATTACACCACTCAAAAAGCAATGCTCTCCGAAGTTCCGGTAGACATGTAGGAGGAGGTTGACGGGCTGCAACTCATCGGCCAAGCATGTCCCACACGTGCTCTACTGGATTCAAATCCGGTGAGAATGCTGGCCAGTCCCTAGGGGTGATATTTTCCGATTGAAGGCATTCGCTTACGATGTTTGCACTGTGAGGACGGGCGTTGTCATCCATAAACACAAATTGTGCGCCCATGGCGCCCCGAAACAAACGTACATGTTCCAGAATGACGTCCCGATAGATTTGGCTTGTCATGGTTCCAATTTGAACATGCAGGTCAGTTCTGGAACCCAGAATAATTCCACCCCAAACGAGCACTCTTGCACCACCGTAACGGTGTCGTTCAATGATGTGGTCTTGGGGGTAACAGGTACCTGGAGCTCTCCATATGAAAGTCCGGCGAGAATCAGACTCCAAGCTAAACCTAGACTCGTCAGAAAACATCACACAAGCCCACTGTTGCGTTGTCCACAATGCATGCTCTCTACTCCAGGCTAACCGCAGGCGACAGTGAGTTGCAGTAAGTGGAACGCATCTGACAGGTCTACGAGCATATAGACCAATCTGCCCTAAGCGTCCGTACACGGTCTGCTTTGAAATTGTCGTACCAGTGGCTGAACAAAGCTGACGAGACAGGTCTGAGGCTGTGCTCCACCTGTTTCGTTTGGCAGTAACTGCCAAATACCGCTCCTCATTCGGCGTTGTAACTCTGGGGCGACCTGTGCTGTAACGTCTACTCACATAACCATCATCTGGGAATCGTTGCTAAAGCCTGGAGATGACACTCTGGGCAATTCGAAGTTCGTCTGATACTTCCAGTTGGGTACGCCCACATTCCAGACGGCCGATAATTCTACCACGTAAAAAATTATCCAAATGCGTCCTTTGTGTCATAACTATTCAGTTATTGCACTGAAGTGCTTATAAAGCGCCTGCGAACAATTTTACTTCTTTACCTGTATTCCTTATATATCACTCTCTTACGCTGTCGTCATTGTGACGTAACCATTGATATCATCTGGTTACTTCCTGAAATTTGCATATGATTCTTCAAGATGTGTGTAGTGATTTTACAGGTGATATATTTATTTTAGAGTTCGATTTCCGCGTGACTCCGATTTATCCTTAATTTATGGACATGAGTGTAGTTACGAAGTAAGGTCTTTGACCTTTTCCGGTTGATTTTATCGTTAACGTTGTAATTCAGAGCAGGAATAGTGGAATTTTGGACTTTAGTAAGGTTTGCGTAAAATTTTTTGGCCGATTTTATAATAAAAGTTATGAGTTGGGGCACCCTTGTTTCAAGATGAATGGCGTCGTTGCGTATATACCAAGTACTATTCGTAATTTCCCGTAGCGTTACGTTTTGTAGTTGTTGTAGTTTGATAAGTGTGCTATTACAAACATAGCCCCAAACTGGGCAGGTATGAGTTACAATGGGACGTAGTATGGCTTTATAAATGAGTATTTTTTGATCTAGTGCAAAAACGGCGTTTCGGGCGATTAAGGGGTTGAGTGATTGTTTTATTAACTCGAAACTTGTTAATTACGTGTTTTATGTGGGGGTTCCATACATGGATCGTTGGTCTAATATGACTCCGAGGTATTTGACTTCCTTAGCCCAGTTAATTGCAGTTTGGTAAAAATATAAGTTTTCAGGAATATTTCTTTTTGATGTGAACATGAGTGCAACGGTTTTATCCACATTGATTTTTATCTTCCATTTCGGGAGCCAGGATTCAAATGAGTGAATGTGGGTTTGTAACTGTTGTATTGCTGGGCTAGTTAATACATTTTGTGAGATGATCGCAGTATCGTCCGCGTACATAGCAAGTGTTGTGTTGTGCATGAGTGGAATATCGTTCACATATATATTAAAAATATACGGGCCGATAAGGGACCCTTGCGTGACACCGGCGGCGAGTTTACATTTAGTGGAATATGTTAATTAACGTATTTCACTAAATGGAGTGAAACGTGAACATAAAGTATCTATCTGTTAGATAGGAATATTGTGTTGTTATGATGTATTTTGGAAAACCCAGGGTAATTAATTTGTAGATGAGACCATCGAGCCAAACTCGATCGAATGTCTTGGCTATATCTAAAAATATTGCAGCTGAATGAATTTTCTGTTGCTGTCCAGAAGAGAGAAGTTCAGTTACCCTGTACAATTGATGCACAGTAGAATGCCTCTTTTGAAATCCATATTATTGAGGTATTATCATGCCGTTGTCTTCAGAAAATTTTCTAATATCCCGTAGGGTTATGAATTCTGCAATTTTGCAGCAGGTGGGAAGCAGGCTAATGGGCCTATATGAATCTGGTTGATTCGGTGATTTGCCTGGTTTAGGTATTGGAGATATTATGGCTAATTTCCACGTGGTCGGGAAATAGCGTAGATTAATAATAAGCTGAATGATTCGAGTGAGTCTTCAGATCATAAGAAGACCCATTTTTTTAAGCATGAGATTTGTTACATTATCATGACGAGGACTTTTTTGATTTTTAGTGTTTCGATATAGCCAAGAACATCTGATGGATTGACTGCGATGCTGTTGTTTGTGCGCGGTTTTTTAAAGAATTGGGTAATGGTGTTAGCGACTATATTTTCTGTGTGTGGGTCAGAAAGGTTGTTTATGGTGAACTGAGATGCGTAGTAATCTGCAAGAGACTAAGCTTTCTCAGTGTCGGTGTATGCGATCAAATTTTGGCCTTTAATGGGCGGAATATTTTTGTGGCATTTTTTCAACCTAGAAGTAGCATTCCAGATAGAATTGTCATCAGTATTGAGTCCTTCTAGGTAGTTAGCCCAGCGTTTTTGTGCATGTAATCGTGTTTGATCTCTGACCTCCTGATGTAGTTGATTTAAGATCCTTTTATCATTAGGATTCCTCAATCTTTGCCACTGTTTTCGGGCATTATTCCTTCGTTTAATCAATTCTCTGAGTGCAGGATTTTGTTCTATTATTTTCACAGGTATTGATTTAGTATGATTCTGATAAGCAACAGTAAGATCGGATGTGAATCTTTCTACTAATTCGTCTAACTCATCACTTGTTTGGGTTTCGTGGGTTGGGTAGTGCGTGTTGTTTAGAGCTTTGGTATAATCGGACCAATTCGTAATAAAGGCTCTTTTGTCTGGTGTGCTATGGCTGCTAGTTTCCAGGTCAATTGTGACCGGATTGTGGTCTGGCGATAGCTCATCTAATGTTTTAATAATAGATGGAGCTCGAATATTTTTTAATATGAAAAAATCAAGGGTGGGAGCAGAGTTAGGGCCAAAGCGTGTTGGGATGGGTGGAGCTGCAATATAGTAATTGGCTGTAGTAGCAAAGTTATGTAAATGTCTGCTCGTAGTATTATTCGAATTGCAGTTCCATGCGCGGTGTTTAGCGCTGTAGTCTCCTTCAACTATGATTCTATTGTTAAGTTGAAATATCGTATTAAGGTCGGAAACGATATTATTTATGGGTTTGTCTGGTGGTATATAGTAGAAGACTAAAGTGACTGGTAGTGTGGTGGGTGGTATGAGTGTGATAGCTACAGCTTCTGAAGCTAAAAGCTGTGGTATTGTTATTTGGTAATGAGTGATGGAGCGTTTAATTAGCAGAATGATTCCTCCGGCTGTGCATAAAGCTGCTACTAAAGTGAAGAACATGATTGGTTCTGGACGAGTCAATAAAAAGCAGAAACGTAGGAAAAAGCGAACCATTTCTCACCTATCAAAGAAAGTAAAAGCGCAGGATATTTTCTCTTATAACTTCGTTTATTCATCGAGACTCTCCCGTTTGTGTGAAATCACTAGATTTGTTCACCATTCCTCCTGCGAAAACAGCCATAGAAAAAAGTCAGTTTGTGGAATATCACCCCCTCGCAAATATACGGAATGGAGGACCTATTGAATTTTATATTTCTGGAAGTGGTGAAGACTGCATTGATTTAGCTGCTTCCGATATACACGTGAAAGTAAAAGTAGTTAAAGCAGACGGAACCAGTCTAACAGATAAAGAACCGGTTGCCCCTGTGAATTTATTTTTACATTCTCTCTTTTCATGAGTAGATATAAATTTAAATGAAAGAAACATTTCATTTGCGACAAATATCTGTCCCTATAGAGCCTTTACTTAAACAGTATTGAATTATGGGGAAGATGCGAAGAAAAGTTTACTCACATGTGAAGGATTTTTCCAGGACACCTTCACCTAATAAAATAGACGTCTTAGCTCAGGATGCGGATGCTGGACTGAAAGCCTGCGGTGAACATATTAAAAACAGTCAAAGTGTGAATTTGATTGGAAAATTACATTGTGACATTTTTCAACAAAATAGACTCATGATAAATTTAGTCGATGTGAAAATTAAAATGGTGCGTAGTAAATCTGCTTTCTGTCTAGTTTCTACTGAGAATGACACCGATTATAAAGTGATCTTGGAACATGTCTCTTTGTTTATCAGAAAAGTGAAAGTGAACCCTGGAGTCTCTCTCGGGCATGTAAAAGCGTTGGAAAAAAGTTCTGCTAATACCCTGTAGATCGAGTATTATGCAAAAGATATTCAGTATCTAAGGGAAGTTGGTATTAAGGCAAGATAATGTATTTTTAGGAATGATGCCCAAGCGGGTAATTATTACTTGTGTGGAAAATACTGCAATGAATGGACAATATTCAATGAATTCCTTTCTGTTTGCCCATCATCATGTAAACTTTATATCGATTTAGGTAGATGGACAATCCGTTCCATGTAAACCAATGGACCTTGATTTCGATTCTAATCATTATGTGCCCGCTTACCACAGTTTATTTTCCGGATTTAATCGTTAGAGAGGAATCTATTTATCTCGAGAAGAATTTGTGAAAGGACATGTGTTATATTCTTTCGATTTAACTCCAGACATGTGTGACGGATCTTATTTTAACTTACAGCATCAAGGGAGTTAGCGAGTAGAAATCAAATTTTCTAAAACTGTGACTCTTTTGGTACTAGTCTATGCAGAATTTCAAAACGTGATTGAAATAACAAAATCTCGTCATGTACTATGCGATTTTGCGAATTAAGCAATGAACAGCCGAGAAATAAACAGAGCACTCTTTCGGAATGCAAAGACACGAAAAGTATTTCTGGGAGTTTTTGCAAGTGATCGACTTCCTACCGAGATCAAGAAATATCCAAGTTGATTTTTAGCTAATGTAGATCGTGCATCTGAATCCGGTAGTCACGGGTTAGCCTTTTACATCTCGTCTCCACAGTAGTAGTAAGCGGCCGTACTCAGCCGGCGGAAGTGACGTCACAGGAAAAGGGCGTGGTCTCCGCCATCTTGGATCACGTGACAACCGGAAGTGACGTAGACGGAATGACGTAACCGCGCATTGCATTTCGTTTTAATTCTGTGGCAACGATCTTTTCAAAGTTTTTTAATTTTTGTGGCAACGACACTATTTTTTATGTTTGTGGCAACGAGCTCTTGAACCACGTGTTTGGAATGACATCATCCATTTCTTGTTAGGGCATGTTGTCTTACAAAATGGCATCTGCCGTATCACACCTTTGTATACCTCCGCTCAGGTGTATGGATACTTTTCTGTCGACCAATCAGATGCTTTGAAATATGACCTCACCGCTTCTTAACCAATCACCGTTCAGATGAAATAAAGAGTTCCTACCTGATATAAGGGTAGCCCGAGAAACGTTCCGCATTTCTTTCCTGGCTGTCGACCTGAGTGTACCTGCTTTTGCTTCGACCACCGTCTATCCTTCTTCAGCGCTTTGAATAAATCA
>KL822003.1:0-24314 GCA_000611955.2 Stegodyphus mimosarum
AATCGCACACAAGCAATAGCAAGTCGTGGTGTATTGAAAAAAGGGTGAGATTGTCAGGAATTTCCTAGATATTTAAAAATTGGCTAGAATATAGTGCCGACGGGGTCTATAAATTAATTTATGTGGTGTTTTAAGTCAGTGTCGAAAGATGGCTAACTTAATGGGGAATAATTTATGATAGGATGGTTTACTTGAAATGCTGTCTGGGGGCTGGGAGAGGCTTAATTAGTTAAATTAGGTGTTGTTGATTAATGGAAAATTAAGAGCGGCGGCGGACAAGTTTAATATAAAAAAAATAACTGATTACTGGGGAGTGGAATGGGGTGATTTATTTAACTTAAATATCAACTGGGGGGTTATTTCGACTCGCTATTCTTCGCGCACAATCAAGCTAATTTAGGCAACACATAATTAGACATGGTAAGATCATATGGCAACACACTAAGCAAGACACTTAATAAACACTTCATCAGGAGCCAGACTTAACTATACACATATAGCATGGAATATTGCACTTGCACATAATTATTACTGTAATTTCAGAGGTAATTGTTAATTATTGAGATAAATAGCAATTAATAGCACTTCACTTAAATAAATTTCTAAACTCATTCAATAATGCTATATTAGATATTTGACATAGAATGCGAAGTAGCTGAGAAACATTCACATTCCAGTAAATAAAAAACCATGATAAATAATTATTAAGGGTACTAATTAAACTGTTTAGCACTATACTAATTTATAAATTGCTGGCTCTTAAATCAGTTTTTAAACATACATGAAGTGGTAGTAACCGGAGCAAAGCTACTGCTAAACCGATTAGCAGATGCAGAAGAAACTTCCGATGAACCAATAGGTTAATTGCTATTTTTAATTAATGAGTTCCGAAGGTGAAACCAATTAGATCCTACCTTGGCCGAAAGTTCTTCTGTTCGTCATCTGTACGGGCATCAATAAGATAAGCGAAATCCAAATGAAGATTGCACACAATATTAAGATCACTGAACACTTAATATTAAGATCACTGAACACTTAATTAATTAATCACAAATTAACACACACTTTCGTATTTTGATGATAAATCCGTTTCTCGGGTTGTAGTTGGTCAAATTTTTCCGGACTTGGACAGTTTGACTTCTTTTGACTTCAATTAGTCGAAACTGAAAACACAAAGTCGCTTAACAATCAAAACAATTAAAAACAATTAGGGCCGTAATTAGCTGATGTCGTTATGAAGTCCGAGTTCCTTTTGTTGAAATACGGTGCCCACTACAGTGGGGGGTCGGCGGAAACTCCCTTTGTTGACCGTTGAAGGAATGCTTCGTCGTAATCCAAACTCCTATTGTAAACCGGTTTGAAAGAGCGTTGCAATCTCTGTCTACCAAAAGGTCAGAGGTCACCAGACCTCGTGGTCTAAATTATTGCTAATTTAAAAATTAATTGCGTCGCCGCTAATTAACTTACAGACATAAGACTTATATGCTCGTGTTCATCTTGGTTTGCTCTTTCCGACGATATAAAATTTATGCTGCGGTGGCTGCTCCAGCGGGGCTTGAAAGGTTCCAAATGTGCTAACTTTGTCGATCACAATGGGATTTCACTAATTAATTCATAATTAATGAACCGCTGCTCGGAAAATTATGAAACTTATATCCTCGTAATCAGCACGTTAAGGGCTCTACAATGACGTAACATTTAGCACATATGACACAGGTAGAGACACCTGTAGAAGGTATGTCCTACGCGGCGATGGCGAAAAAAGGAAAAGACAAACCGCAGGATTCGAAGGCAAAGAAAAAGAAAAAAGCCAAAAAGGTACAATCAAAGGTGAGCACGGCACCTGTACCTAGAGAACTAGCAGTGCTGGTGTATCCTGAGGAGTCCGGCCCAAAGACGGCGGAAGACCTCAAGGCTTTACTCAAACAAAATATTAAACCTGCCGAATTAAATATAAAAGTGACATCGGTCAGGAAATTAAAGAATGAGGGTGTGGCCATTTGCGTCACCAAAAATGAAGACGTGCAGGTGATGAAAAAAGCCATTGAGGAAGCCAAGGGCCTCAAAGGCAAATGCGGAGTAAAGGAGCCCTCCGCAAGACACCCTCACATCCTTATCTTTGATATTGATAAAGATACAGAGGAAAGCGAAGTCACGAAGGCGCTTCGCAAGCAGTTTGAGCAGCCAAAGGGTTCTGCCAAAGTCAGAAGTCGGCTCCCAGGTAGAAAAGGCTTTGAACACTGGGTAGTCGAAACGACCCCAGCTCTATATGGGGAAATTCAAAAAGGTGACAAACTATCCTTAGGATGGTCACGTCACCGCTTTAAAGAGTACTTGAGCCCCATGCGGTGCTACAAGTGCTACAGATACGGACATACACAGAAAAACTGTGTAGAACCTGAGCAGCTTTGTTCAAACTGCCCAGGAAAGCACTCATACAAAGAGTGCAAGGAGGAGAAAACTACCTGCAGAAATTGTACGGAAGTGAACGTCAAACATAAGCAGAAACTGTACGTAGGCCACTCAACTATGTCCAGGGCCTGCCCTTGTTACGTACGTGAAGTACAATTACAAAAGAACCGCACCATCTATGGATAGAGAACCCATAGAAAGAGCGGAATTAATGTACGATACAATACGGACTATGGTTAGTGAACCCATAGAAAGTATGGTATAGCGAATCTTTCAAGGGAACCTCGGCCGATCCAAGGCGGCCACCCTTCACTTAGAGCAACTCATAGGAGAAGCTGAAGCTCCGCCTGACGTATTAATCGTACAGGAGCCTTATCTCTTAGACGGGGCAATAGCGGGTATCCCATTACAGTGGAGACGGATACACCGCGAAAAGGGAGCGGCGGCGATCCTAGTCACCAATCCAAACATGGACGTGGCAATAAAGTACCTCAATCCTTATATCGTAGCAGCAGAACTGACGACCCTGAGAAGGAGACTGATAGCGATATCCGTCTACTTTCCCCCCTCACTACCTATAGATCCACTCCTCACAGAGTTGGATGAATTACTGTCGTATTTCCCACCCACGGAAATACTTATAGCGGGTGACTGGAATGCTAAACATGAGGCCTGGGGTTCGCTCAGACTGATGAAAGAGGGACCTCCGTAATGGAGTTTTTAATAAGAGCAACCCTCAATGTGCTTAATGACCCAGTTGCCCCGCCAACATTCAGGACAGTAAACGGGGAGAGTTGGATAGACGTTGCAATCGGCTCCGACTCATTATGTAACGCAACAGCTACATGGAGGATACATCCCAACAGAATTACGAGAACACCTAAAACACTCACTTTCTATACTCCAAACAATTGCTCTGCAAGGACCGGATATTATTCCACCTCCCGAAGTCCAAGATACTGGAGTGAACACATCGACAATTTCATGTTGTGAAATTTTACATCACCAACCTCAAGCAACACCTTTAGTTCTACAACCAAGCGTGGTAACGAGCTCAGCTAATCCTCTAGGAGATACTTCTCCATCTTTTGCAGACATAACCCGTCGTAAAAAGAAACCTAGTCTAGTAGTTCGTCCCAAAGCGGACTCAACAGAAGAATCCTTAAAAGAACAACTAAACACCAAGGTTCCCCTGTCAAAAATCAAAGCAAAGGTAGAAAGAGTAGTCAAGGCTGGAAAAGGCGGAATTGAGGTCGTCTGCAGCACACAAAAAGATCTTGATGTCCTCCAGGAAGAGCTGCAACGTTCTGAAGTACAGGCGGACATCAGCCGCCCGAGGAGAAGGAAACCAAGATTCGCTATCCACGACTTACGTGATTCCGTCCAGCCCGAAGAACTCATTGCAGAAATCACAGGAGCTACAGGAATTCCCAGTACAACCTTCAAGGCCCTTTTCCGACTCCGGGAGCGCAGGAAAGGATTCATTAAATGGGTTTTTGAGTGTGACCCACAAGGATTCGAGGCAGTCATGCGACTACGAATCTTCCTCGGTTGGCAAGCACATCGTGCCACAGAATACCTTGGTGTCAAAAGATGTTTCAGATGTCAGCAGTTTGGACATCTGCAGGCTGAATGCAAAAGTGAAAGACAATACTGCTCCTATTGCGCAGGCAATCACGGAGTCAAAGATTGTACAGCACAAGAGCCGGAATGTATCAACTGCAGTGAAGCCAGCTCCAGATACGGTCCCGGAGTCGATTCAGCCCACCCCGCATATCATCCAGAATGTGCACAGTACCAGCGAATCGCTCAACGTATCCGGGAAAATACTGAATACTAATGGCATACCTCAGAGTTACTAAGTCTTCCCCATCCATATACAGCATTCATCCAATAACAATGACTCTCAAGTGCACGACCTAAAAGATACCAATAAATCTTATTCAGAACGTCAACAGCCATTAGAATTTCTTCAAATTAATCTCCAACGTGCCCGTGCAGCAACAGCAGAAACAGTTCATTACGCTACCTCAGAAAACCTCGACTTCATCATGGCCCAGGAACCTTACGGCTTAAACGGAAACATCGACTTAAAACAGAAGAAAACGCCAATCAGATGCCTCCAAATAAATTTACAGCGTGCCAAGGCTGCTACAGCGCAAGCTGTTGTCTATGCTGTCACAGAAAATGTGGATCTTATTTTCGCGCAAGAACCCTACTGTCTCAATGGAAAAGCAGTAGGGTATCCACTGCAATGGACAGTGTTCCAAAAATGTAATGCTGATGAACCACCCAGAGCAATCTTAATAAACTGTAACCCAGATTGGACACCGACAATAGTGCGAGCTGGAAGGGACTTTGTTGCAATTATGTTGGAAGTACAGAACTTAACAACAATACTCATATCTCTATACTCTCCGTCAACATCAAGCATAGACCCCATTGCTCAGCATATTCAGAGTATCATGCAGATCTACAAAACACCTAACTGTCTGTATGCAGGGGACTTCAATGCACATAACACTACTTGGGGGTACGCAGACACTGACCCAAAAGGTAGAGAGCTGGAAGACTTCCTCTCAAGCAACAACCTTATCTTGCACAATGATCATGACTCCCCCCCCCACCTATGATCGGGTGCAATCCAAGGGTTGGCCAGACCTGACCATCTCCACGTTACAAATGGCTAATCTAATACAAGATTGGATGGTAATTGAAGACACAAGCCTCTCCGACCATAACTACATCCGCTTTAACATCAATAGTAATACATCAACAGCTATCATTAAAAGATATAATCTGCCAGGAAGGAAAGTCAAAAGATTCAGCACACAAATTCATCAAAGATTAGATTCTCTGCTCCCAACTCTTCAAGAGTTAACACAGCCAGAAGAATTAGAGAAACTCACAGAATCTCTCATGCAAGAACTACAACAAACATGCGAAGCACTACTTCCAAAAAAAGTACAAAGAAAATTCTCTCTCTACACTGGTGGTCTTCAGATTTCAAAATTCAACAGAAAAAGTGTAGAGCACTTAGAAGAAAACTCAAACAAGAAAGAAGTAGAGATATCAACTCCAATACCCTAGTAATATATCAAAGAGAACGAGCGACATATAAGAGAATGATTATCACTGCCAAATTAAATTCATGGAAAAAATATTGCACTGAAAATACAGATAAGTACGGACTCCATCATAAAATAGCTACTGAAAAGCTATTTAAACCTTTGAATATCATCATTCCAAATTCACTCCCAGTGAATCAAACTCCAACAATGGACACAATACAGAACATTCTGGACACAGTTTTCCCGAACGACAATACTGATGAAGATTCTCCATCACAGCACAGATTAAGAAAAATGAATCTCCAAATATCCTCAGAGGACGATCCACCATTTACAACAGAAGAAATCTGTACCATCTTACGTTACTTACCAAGAAAACGTGCACCGGGACCAGACGGCATCGATTACAACATCATAAGAGCAGCTATTAAAGCACATATGTACTTCTTCCTCATATATTTCAACAAACTTCTCTCTGTTGGCACATTCCCACGAGCATTTAAAGTGGGACAAGTGATATTATTTCTTAAAAAGAATAAAGATCCGCATCTACCGTTTTCATATAGGCCGATTACCTCCTATCAGCCTTGGGGAAAATCTACGAGAGACTCTTGGTTAACCGTTTGAAACATCATCTTCATAAGACAAACTATCTTAGTGATCGGCAATTTGGTTTTCGTCCAGAAGATCAACGATTCACGTATTAACGAAAATTGTGGATAACATCCAAGAAAATAAGTTGAATGGCTACCACACAGCATTTATTAGTGTCGATTTACAAAATGCATTCGACACGTTGTGGTGGCCTGCTATACGTGCAGCTCTAATAGATGCCAACTGTCCACAAAATTTATTTCGTAACTTTATTAGCTATCTCACGGAACGAAAACTTATGTATATACATAACTCTGGAATCCTTCACAAAGAACATATTAGAGGATGCCCCCAAGGCTCTTGCGCGGGGCCAGACATGTGGAATTTGACTTTCAACAGTATACTTCAAAACAATTGGCCAGACCACACCCAGATATACGCCTATGCGGACGATGCGGCTTTCATTGTTCGAGGAAAAACAAGAGACGAATTACAGCAAAATTCAACCACTACATGTGACATCTTCTATCAACTATGTAGCAACCTCAAATTAAAAATAGCCAATCAAAAATCCCAAGTACTTTTAATCCCAAAGAAGGGTGGCTCGCTTGCTAGAAGGCCTAAAATAACTATCAATGGATCACGCCTTAAAATTACTCCACAATTAAAGTACTTGGGAGTAACTTTTGATGAAAAACTCAACTGGATTGCACATGTGATAAATATCAAAACACGTACCACAGCAATAGCACAAAAATTGAGGCAAATGCAGGGATATAAATGGGGACTAAACCCCTACATCCTTAAGACGTTATATGAAACAGTAACTGAAAAGATAGTTACTTATGCAGCAAGTGTTTGGGCATTCCCTATGCAAGGACGAAAAATTAGGCATCTCCAAAGTCTACAACGTCTCTTCGCATTAACAATTACTCGTGGCTACTGCACCACTTCTTCTAATGCTCTCAATGTAATGGCAGGAATTATACCACTACATTTAAAGGTTATACAAGAGGCCATCTTACAAGGAGTGAAACAACTTCAACGCACCATTACAGTCGACGAGTTTCAATTCTCTCCATAGCATTATGAAAAGACAATTCAATATCTGGATATACATCCTTCGCAGTATGGTCAAGGAATCCATACTTATCTAAAAGATGAGCATCCCCCTCCGACCACTCAACATCTTTACAGATGGTAGCAAAATAGAAGAAAAAACAGGATGTGCCTTCGTTGCATTTAATGCAAATCGTCAAACCTTTCAATGGAAAGGACATTTATGCAAAGAAAATAGTGTGTTTCAGGCGGAAGGAATAGCCTTGCTAAATGCAATCAAATATGCACATCAATCAAACTTCTCTACCATTACAGTCATTTCCGATAGCCTGTCAGCTATCTACTCTTTAAAAGATGCCAAACCAAAATCAACAATAATAAAGAACATTCAGCAAGAACTCAGGGCAAACAACATCAAAAGAATTAATATCAAGTGGACAAAAGGGCATGCAGGTACGGTCGGAAATGAAACAGCTGATAAATTAGCAAAAGAAGCAGCCGAAAATGACAATGAAACAGAAAATTTAACAATAAACTGGCCATTCTCTCACCTTAAAAGAGAAACCCTAAATTTTATAATCGAAAGATGGCATCTAGACTGGGATACTGAAGACACAGGTCGCAGGACCCATTTCCATATTCCAAAAGTGAATTCAAAACAACAAATTACCAATGCACAGCTTGTCAGATATATATCTGGACATGGCCCATTCCCCGTATATTTTCACCAACGAGGACAGAAATATATTAAACAGAAATATATTGTTAAGAAGATTGTTAAAATTATGGACATTCTCTTTGAAAACGGCATAAATCTCTGTCAGGTGGCTCCTTAACCACATACCTATCAAACTTCCTATGCAATGTATAGTAATAATATGCATTGTATAATAGCAGTAATAATATGCATTTAAGTAGTAATAGTAGTAGTAATAACATATAAGCTGTAGTATCGTATGCCAACTAATGCTCATATTGTATGAACAATATGCAATATATGAACAATATGCAACAATATATGACCAATATGCTCATATTGTATGAGCATTGCAATATATTATATGAGCATTGCAATATATGAACATTATACTCATATTATATGAACAATATGCAATATATATAGAATAATATGCAAGTAATAATAATGTAGTAGTAATATATGAACATTATACTCATATTATATGAACAGTATGCTATATATATAGAATAATATGCAAGTAATAATAATGTAGTAGCAGTAGTAATATCAGTAGTAGTAGCAACAATATGCAACGTATAATAGTAATATGTAATGTATAGTGGTAACAATAATATGCATGTAAGTAGCAATAGTAGTAATAATATGTAAGTGGTAATAGCACGTGCTACTAACTATGCTGATATTACATGAAGAGCAACTAATGCTCATATTATATGAAAATACATAAATTATTGCACTGTATAATGTATAATGTAAATATAATAAGTAACAATAATATGCTTGTATGTAATATCATGTGTTAAGTATGCGTATGTATCATGTGCAAAGATATGGTATGAGTAACAATAATGAGTACGGGTAATAATAATAAGTAACAATAATATGCATACTTTAGGTAACAATAATATGCACGTAAGTAATATCATGTGTTAAGTATGCGTATGTATCATGTGCAAAGATAAGGTATGAATCATGGGTAATGTATCATTCGTATGATGGGTAATGTACCATGTGCAAAGATATGTATTTTATGAGCAAACATATGCATATCATATACGAATGTGCAAAGATGTGCAAAGATATGTATATCATTTTATATGAAAATATATAAATTATTGCACTGTATAATGTATTGTATAGTTATTATGTAAATATAATGTACTACTAACATGTAAGTAGTAATAATGTCGTAGTAGTACCAGTAGTTTTATTATTATTATTAGTAGTAGTAGTAATAATAATCTGTAATATACAGTAATAATATGTCATGTACAGTAGTAATAATAATATGCATGTAAGTATTATCACGTGTTAAGTATGCGTATGTATTATGTGCAAAGATACAGTATGAATTATGGGTTATGTATCGTGGGTATCATGAGTAATGTACCATGTGCAAAGATATGTCCTTTGTTATTAGTTATCAGTGCTCATATTATATGGAAATATATAAATTATTGCACTGTACAATGTATTGTGTAATTATAATGTAGATGTAATGTACTACTAACACGTAGGTAGTAATAATGACGTGGTAGTACCGGTAGTATTATTAATATTAGTATTATGTACTTTGTTATTAGTATTAGTATTATGTACTTTGTTATTAGTATTAGTATTATGTACTTTGTTATTAGTATTGGTAGTGGTATTGGTATTATGTACTTTGTTATTAGTTATCAGTGCTCATATTACATAAAAGCAACTAAAGCACTTATCACATGAAAATATATAAATTATTGAACTGTACAATGTATTGTGTAATTCTAATGTAAATATAATGTACTACTAACACGTAAGTAGTAATAATGACGTAGTAGTACCAGTAGTATTATTAATAGTATTAGTAGTAGTAGTAATAATCTGTAATATGCTGTAATAATATGTAATGTATAAGTAGTAACTACAATATGCATGTAAGTAATATCATGTGCTAAGTATGTGTATGTATCATGTGCAAAGATATGGTATGAATCATGGGTATCATGGATAATGTATCATGTGCAAAGATATGTACTATGTTATTAATTATCTGTGCTATCATGTATTATTATTTTTCATATGCTATCATGTGCAGGATATCATGTGTTCAGTTATGTATTATATTATTAGTTATATTATTAATTATCATGTGCTATCATATGTATTATTTATTATATATCAAACTATATATCATGTATTGCATTAGCATGTGATCTCAACATTGTATTCCAAGCCCCTGTATGGCAATGTAAATTCTCTTTATGATGATGTTTAAATAAATACTGGACCCGGCAAATATGGATGAGAGTCCACCCGGCTGTATCAGGCTTTTGGTCTGAGAAACTGCCAACTGGTTGGTCCGGCAGCTGGGTCTGGGCGCGGGATGCGAGTGGCAACTGAGGCCTCTCTGGTCAAACTCTAGATAAGGGTGGACGTGGCCCTATGCTAATTAACTTTTTAGTAAAGGGGTAGTGGTCACGTCCTCCGTCGCTTGTCGCTTGTCTACCTAACATCTTCCCTGGGCAAAGTCTTCGAGAAGATCATAATCCAGCGACTAAAACATCACCTTCATACGATGGACTATATAAGCGAAAGACAGTTCGGCTTCCGAACCGGCAAAACCACGTTACATGCCCTGCTAATCGTCAGATACCATCCTCACGAACAAGAATGCCGGCTATCACACAGCTTTTATCAGCATTGATCTGCAAAGTGCTTTTGACACTTTGTGGTGGCCGGCCGTTCTACAGGCTCTTCATAATGCAGGTTGACCAAGCAACATCTTTAACACCCTCAAAAACTATCTGGAGGATCGCAAACTAGTCTTCTTGCACAACAGCGGTCAGGTGCTTAAACAACAGACCAGAGGCTGCCCTCAGGGCTCTTGTGCGGGCCCTGACCTCTGGAATCTAACGTTTAACCAGATTATAGACTTCAACTGGCCCTCACACACTACAACACTGGCCTATGCTGATGATACGGCTTTCCTAATCCGTGGTCGCACGCGGAACGAATTGCAAAAGAACTCAGAAGAAACCTGTCAAATATTTTACACCTTATGCACTAACATAAAGCTGAAAATCTCTGAGGTTAAATCAAAAATACTTCTCTTCCCAAAAAAGGGCGGCAGTCTTGCCCGCAGACCTTGCATCAAACTGAATAACAATAGAATACCAATAGTTAGACATCTAAAATTCCTAGGATTAATATTTGACGATAAACTTAACTGGTCTACGCATCTTACGGACCTTAAAAAACGCACACATGAAATAGCACAGAGAATGAGACAGATGCAGGGTTACAAATGGGGTCTAAACCCACATATTCAAAAGACCCTGTATCAAACAGTTATTGTCCCAATGGTCACCTACGGAGCTGCTATCTGGTCTGGATGAGGTCATATAAAATCAGCTAAAATCACAAGTCTTGAAACTAATATACAAGATTAAAATCAGTTCAGATGAGATGATAAACTCCAATATCCTTTAAATAGTAAAATATATTACGATTGACCTCTCTTCCAATTAAATGGTCGAGAGGTAAGTCACAGCTGTTAAAATGTTTCTGACGATTACTATTAAAAGATGGACATTCAATTAAAAGGTGACGGACTGTTAAAACTACACCACATTTTGTGCACAGAGGCTCATTATCAGCACTTAAAAGATACTTATGTGTCATTCTGGTGTGACCGATTCTAAGTCTAGTCAAAAGAACTTCCTCCTTACGTCTTCCAGTAAAATGCCAAAGTTCGATTCTAGGTTTCACGCTCTTTAATTTATTAAAAGACTGAACATCCCAAAACTGCTGCCATTTTTCCAATATCTTTTGCTGGATAAAACTACTAATGTCTGTGATAGGGATGAGGCGACTGGATATTTCAACAGCTGATTTTGCGACGACATCTGCCCGCTCATTACCTTTTATACCGGTATGCCCTGGAACCCAGCAATAGAGAATTTCAAATCCGAGCATTTTTAATTTCAAGTTGAGTTTCAGGATATCAAAAATTACCGGATTATGGGTGTTCGAAAAAGCTTCTAAAACTTTTAGCGCGCTGTAGGAATCTGAATAAATTATAAACTTTTTCTGCCGTCGCTTTGATACGTACAAAAGTGAATGATATATTGCAGTAAGTTCAGCTGTTAAGACTGAGGAAGCGTGGTGCAAACTTCTGCCTTCTACATGGTCACCAATTACAAATGCCGTCCCGACGTGACAAGTTGACTTTGAACCATCTGTGTATATTGGAATATATTCTTGATATTTATACCTGTGATCAGCAAAAAGTTGGGTGTAGATGACATTGTTAGTGTGTTTTTTCATCTGATGCGAAAAAATTTCAAGAATCTGGATTCCTGCCTGTTCCCAAGGAGGAATTTCAAAGTATTGCATGGCTTGGGGGGATATATCAGACAGGGAGAGTTCCTCGATCAGAGGGCGAACTCTCAAAGAAAACGGAGGCACACAGGATGGCCGTGCATCAAATAAAGTGTCACAGCTGTTATCAGTCAAAGCTAGCCTATTAGGATTGTCAGGTTGTGATAAGATGCTAAAATAATGCAAGAGAGACAACTGCTCACGCCTCAAACTAAGTGATGGTTCATGGCAATCAACGTAAAGACTCTGAACAGGAGATGTCCTGAAAGCTCCAGAACAAATCCTCAGAGCTTGATGATGCACAGGATCTAGTTTTAGCAACACAGAAGACCGAGCTGATCCGTAGATAACTGAGCCATAGTCCAGTCTAGAGCGGACAAGCGCTCTATAGATGCGAAGCATGGAGCATCGATCAGCACCCCAGGAGGTATTCGCCAGGACTTTTAGTATATTAAGTGCTTTCATGCACTTCTTTCTCAGCTGTAAAACATGGGAAAGGAAAGTTAGTTTCTGGTCGAATACCATTCCTAAAAATTTTGCTTCAGGTGCAACTGGAATGATAGATCCATTAAGGTATAATTCAGGCTCAGGATGGAGACCTCTCTTTCTACAAAAATGCACGCAGACGGTCTTCTGTTCAGAAAACGTAAATCCCTGCTTGACTGACCATTCGTGGATCTTATTCAATGCGATCTGCAGCTGCCTCTCTATATGTCTCATATCTGCCCCTCGACAACTAATCTGGAGGTCGTCAACATACAAAGATCCTAAAATAGTTCGAGGAAGTTCTTTTAATACAGAGTTGATTTTCAGACTAAATAAAGTGACACTAAGAACAGAGCCTTGAGGCACACCCTCTTCTTGTTCAAAGCTTTTTGACAAAACAGAGCCAATCTTAACTTGGAAGGTCCTAGCATTCAAAAAATTCTGAATGAAAAATGGTAGGTTGCCACGCAAGCCACTATCATGGAGATCACGAAGGATCCCATACCTCCATGCCTTATCATAAGCTTTTTCAATGTCAAAAAAAATAGAGACAAGATGGTTTCTTCTAAGGAAAGCTTTACGAATAGATGTCTCCAAAAGGAGCATATTATCTATAGTGGTCCTTCCCTTTCGGAAACCACTTTGATAAGGTGATAGTACACTATTCTTTTCTAAGAAATACACTAGGCGGCTGTTTACCATCTTTTCAAACAGTTTGCATATGCAGCTAGTAAGGGCTATTGGCCGATAATTCGAGGGATTCCGCGAGTCTTTTCCTGGCTTAGCGATAGGAATGACAACAGCTCTCCTCCATGCACTGGGAAAAGTATGCTCCTTCCACACCCTGTTGTAAAGAGTGAGAAGGGCGTTCAGTGACTTATAGGATAGATGCTTCAGCATATCGTAGCTCACGCCGTCAAGACCCGGACAAGATTTGCGTGTCTGGAACAAAGCTCTCTTTAACTCAAGCATAGTAAAATCCCTATTGTAGGGTTCAGAGTTGGAGGAATTGAAAGCTATGGGATTTTTTTCGGAGCGCTGCTTAATAACAAGAAATGCGGGAGAATAATTTCTGCTGGAAGAAACGGCAGAAAATGTCTCACCAATAGTATTTGCAATTTCTTCTATGGAGCTAATCACTCGGCCATCTTTTTCCAAAAAGGAAAGTGAGTGGTCTTTATATATTCCACATGCTTTTTTAACTCTCTCCCAAACTCGTTTACTTGGTGTAGAGGATGTTATTCTTGACACATATGAAATCCAGGAATCCCTCTGGCTCTGCCGTCTTACTTTTCTCGCATTTGCTTTGGCTCTTTTGAATGCTAAATAGTTTCGCAAAGTAGGGTATCTGCGAAAGATTCCCCAAGCTTTTCTCTGTTTTTGAAGTGCTTCCTGACAGTCACGGTTCCACCAAGGTTTAGAATATTTTAGCAATTTACCCGATGTTCTGGGGATACAAAGCACAGCTGCCTGGTTTATAACATTAGTAATGTATTCCACAGCATCATCGATTTGCACATTTTCTACCATTTCCTCTGTGAGGTCAGCAACAGAAGAGAAGAGGTCCCAGTTTGCCCTTTCAAATATAAATCGAACGGGCCTTGGCATGGAGTTTGCTCCTCTTCGTGCGAGAGATACAAAGATGGGGTAATGATCGCTGCTGTAGAGATCATTGCCGACACTAAAAGTGCAATATGGCAGCAGAGATGGTGAACAAATGGCAAGATCAATAGCGTGGAATGTTCTTGTAGGCTCGTGGAAGTATGTGTCCTGCCCGGTATTGAGGAGACAAAGGCTGTGATCTTCGATCAGCTGCTCAATTTGTCTTCCTCGTGAATTGGTGTCTTTACTTCCCCATAGCGGACTGTGCCCATTAAAGTCTCCCATAAGAAGAAAAGGTTCAGGCAGCTGCTTTACAAGCTCATTTAAAAGCTCTTGATCAATGTGCTCATTTGGTGGCAAATAAACTGAAACCACGGAAAATACGATATTGAAATTTATCTGCACAGCGACAACTTGGAGGGATGTTGTCAGAGAAAGTGCATTGGATGGATAGTCCAGTGAGGTGAGGAGGCCCACACCTCCACTGGCACGCTCACCTGCAATATTATCTTTCCTGACGAAAGAAAACCTCCGAAGCTTTGCTGGCTGTTCCGGTTTCAGGTTAGTCTCCTGTAGAGCGAAGCATACAGGATGATGAGCATTCATGATATCTTTTATTTCTGTCAAATTTCGGTGGAAGCCGCGACTGTTCCAAGAGACGAGGGTGGCCATTATGATTTCTGTTTGTTCTTTCTGTGCTGCTTTTTAGTTTTTCGTGGGAGGAGATGCCTGGGAACTTCTAGACCCTCTTCTATTTCCATACTGTCTGAATCCACAGATTCCGAAATCATCCCATCAAAAGAGCTATTGCTTTGGCTTCTATTTTTATCAGTTGTTTTCTTAACGACATTTTTTGGCTTGCTTTGGATTACTGTGTCTTTTTTTTGTACAGTATGTGTGGGGTTGTCTTTTCTCTGGTTGCTTGTTATCTGTTCGTATTTATTTGATGAAGGCTGCGTAACGAATGATGTTTGGGTGGCAACTGTACGAGAAGATTTAACAGCAGTTGCGTAAGATGTATTTTGTCGCAGCTGTGTGCTTTGCACTAGTCTTCTGGCTTCAGCATATGAGATGTTCCTAGTAACTTTGGTTGCCTGAACTTCTTTTTCCGATTTCCACTTTGGACATGAACGAGAAAATGCTGGGTGGTCACCTTTGCAATTAATGCACAATGGCGCAGCGCAGCAGTTTTCACTATCGTGACCAACCAACGAGCATCGAGCGCACGTCAGGTTGCCACGACAGGATATCTTGGAATGGCCGAAACGCTGGCATTGAAAGCATCGCATAGGGTTTGGGATATAGGGTCTTACGGGACAGTTAAGATACCCAGCCTTTATATTCTTCGGCAGATCAGGCGAGTTGAAGGTCAGGATCACGTGTTTCGTGTCTATCAACTGACCCTCCTTACGCATCTTGATCCGCTTAGCAGCACAAACCTTTTGGTCAGCTAACTCGGAAACGAACTCTTCTTCTGAAACAAACAGAAGGTCGATTTCCGAGATAACACCTCTACAGAAGTTGAGTGTTTTGTGTTCTGACACAGATATCGGTACTTGTCCAAGTTTGGTTTGACGTGAAAGTGAAGCAGACTGGATGGCCGAAACGGTATCAATAAGCAGATCACCAGAACGGAGACGCTTTATGTTTCGTGGCTCACCAACACATGAATGAATGTACTTGCTTATTAGAAAGGGAGACATCTTTTGTAATTCACCAGAAGGACTAGAAACAACAAGAAAGCGAGGACAATTAGTTTCCTTGGCATTTGCATCGGTACGTGCTTTTTTATTAGTTGACGTTATAGGCGGATTCGAAACGACAGGACTAGATTCTGGATGACTTATAATATAAATTTTGTGGTTTTCCATAATGAAAGGAAGAAGATTCGGGTCCGACCGCCCCACCCACCACGGAGCCCAACAAGGGAACACAGATTCCTGTGTTAGGGCTAGCCAGACCTATACGCAAACTGAAGCCCCACAGTCGGCTTTCCCGAAAGCAGGAACTCCCGAGAGCTTATCCCCAAGCCACTGACACAAGGACTAGTGACCAGCCGATTGACACCCGTGAGGACGACAAGGTGCCACCCGTTTAGCTGAAGCAGAGGCCAAAGCAGTGTGTTGGGGACAGTACCTCGCCCCTCAACTACCAGGACCCTCCTTTCCAGCGACACGGGTCTCCACGCACGGCAAACACGTGGGCAGTTTTCTCGCCACTTCAGAACCAGAGACAAGGGCTGTTCCAGTCTGTCATAGCGAGCCCCAACCTCCGAAGAGGAGAACCACAAGGGAGAAAGGAAGGACGAAAGTTTCAGCTCAGAGCAGAGGAGACGGAAAAGAGGATAGATCACTGGGGCTCCAGGATCGTGATACCCGTCTCATCAAGAAGATGATCCCCTGAAGGGCTAGGGTACCTCGGGATTGCCACACCCGTACTCACAAAAGTGAGCCCCTGAGGGGTATAAAAGGTGATATAGGCAATGAAATTAAAATAACTATGAATTAAACAAGTAGATAAAGGAATGTACAAAATCCAGTGGATGAGGTCATATAAAATCAGCTAAAATCACAAGTCTTGAAACTAATATACAAGATTAAAATCAGTTCAGATAAGATGATAAACTCCAATATCCTTTAAATAGTAAAATATATTACGATTGACCTCTCTTCCAATTAAATGGTCGAGAGGTAAGTCACAGCTGTTAAAATGTTTCTGACGATTACTATTAAAAGATGGACATTCAATTAAAAGGTGACGGACTGTTAAAACTACACCACATTTTGTGCACAGAGACTCATTATTAGCACTTAAAAGATACTTATGTGTCATTCTGGTGTGACCGATTCTAAGTCTAGTCAAAAGAACTTCCTTCTTACGTCTTCCAGTAAAATTCCAAAGTTCGATTCTAGGATTCACGCTCTTTAATTTATTAAAAGACTGAACATCCCAAAAGTGCTGCCATTTTTCCAATATCTTTTGCTGGATAAAACTACTAATCTCTGTGATAGGGATGAGGCGACTGGATATTTCAACAGCTGATTTTGCGACGACATCTGCCCGCTCATTACCTTTTATACCGGTATGCCTTGGAACCCAGCAATAGAGAATTTCAAATCCGAGCCTTTTTAATTTCAAGGTCAGTTTCAGGATATCAAAAATTACCGGATTATGGGTGTTCGAAAAAGCTTCTAAAACTTTTAGCGCGCTGTAGGAATCTGAATAAATTATAAACTTTTTCTGCCGTCGCTTTGATACGTACAAAAGTGAATGATATATTGCAGTAAGTTCAGCTGTTAAGACTGAGGAAGCGTGGTGCAAACTTCTGCCTTCTACATGGTCACCAATTACAAATGCCGTCCCGACGTGACAAGTTGACTTTGAACCATCTGTGTATATTGGAATATATTCTTGATATTTATACCTGTGATCAGCAAAACGTTGGGTGTAGATGACATTGTTAGTGTTTTTTTTCATCTGATGGGAAAAAATTTCAAGAATCTGGATTCCTGCCTGTTCCCAAGGAGGAATTTCAAAGTATTGCATGGCTTGGGGGATATATCAGACAGGGAGAGTTCCTCCATCAGAGAGCAAACTCTCAAAAAACGGAGGCACACAGGATGGCCGTGCATCAAATAAAATATCACAGCAGTTATCAGTCAAAGCTAGCCTATTAGGTTTGTCAGGTTGTAATAAAATGCTAAAATAAGCAAGAGAGACAACTGCTCACGCCTCAAACGAAGTGATGGTTCATGGCAATCAACGTAAAGACTCTGAACAGGAGATGTTCTGAAAGCTCCAGAGCAAATCCTCAGAGCTTGATGATGCACAGGATCTAGTTTTAGCAACACAGAAGACCGAGCTGATCCATAGATAACTGAGCCATAGTCCAGTCTAGAGCGGACAAGTGCTCTATAGATGCGAAGCATGGAGCATCGATCAGCACCCCAGGAGGTATTCGACAGGACTTTTAGTATATTAAGTACTTTTACACACTTCTTTCTCAGCTGTGAAACATGAGAAAGGAAAGTTAGTTTCTGGTCGAATATCACTCCTAAAAATTTGGCTTCAGGTGCAGCTGGAATGATAGAATCATTAAGGAGTAATTCAGGCTCAGGATGGAGACCTCTCTTTCTATAAAAATGCACGCAGACGGTTTTCTGTTCAGAAAACGTAAATCCTTGGTTGACTGACCATTCGTGGATCTTATTCAATGCGATCTGCAGTTGCTTCTCTATATGTCTCATATCTGCCCCTCGACAAGTAATCTGGAGGTCGTCGACATACAAACATCCTAAAACAGTTGGTGGAAGTTCTTTCAATACAGAGTTAATTTTCAGACTAAATAAAGTGACACTAAGAACAGAGCCTTGAGGCACACCTTGTTCAAAGATTTCGGACAAAACAGAGACAAACTTGGAACAAACTTGGAAGGTCCTAGAACTCAAAAAATTCTGAATGAAAAATGGTAGGTTTCCACGCAAGCCACTATCATGGAGATCACGAAGAATCCCATACCTCCATGCCTTATCGTAAGCTTTCTCAATATCGAAAAAAATAGAGACTAGATGGTTTCTTCTAAGGAAAGCTCTACGAATAGATGTTTCCAAAAGGAGCATCCCCTCAGGGCCTCACTTTTGTGAGTACGGGTGTGGCAATCCCGAGGTACCCTAGCCCTTCAGGGGATCATCTTCTTGATGAGACGGGTGTCACGATCCTGGAGCCCCAGTGATCTATCCTCTTTTCCGTCTCCTCTGCTCTGAGCTGAAACTTTCGTCCTTTTTTTCTCCCTTGTGGTTCTCCTCTTCGGAGGTTGGGGCTCGCTATGACAGACTGGAACAGCCCTTGTCTTTGGTTCTGAAATGGCGAGAAAACTGCCCACGTGTTTGCCGTGCGTGGAGACCCGTGTCGCTGAAAAAGAGGGTCCTGGTAGTTGAGGGCGAGGTACTGCCCCAACACACTGCTTTGGCCTCCGCTTCAGCTAAACGGGAGGCGCCTTGTTGTGCTCACGGGTGTCAATCGGCTGCCCTTTCTATACCTCTGAGATAGAGCTCTTTTAGTACTCTACCCCTTAGGTTTCAATTGGGGTTTATTAATCTATTTAATTTATTGATAACTTTACTTGTCTTTTCTCTAACTTCTGATAGGTGAGGGACCCATGTAAGTCTTTTATCTAAGAGAAAACCTAGATACTTAATTGTATCTTGTCTTCTTAGGGGCGTGCCTTGCCATTTGATTCTTGGGGGGTTGGATTCTATTTTGTGTCCTTTTGGAAACATTATCATTTGAGTTTTTTCTATGCTAAACTTTAATTTAAAGTTGTCACTCCATTTTGTGAGTTTTTCTAGGGCGGCGTGCGCCTTCTTTTCTATTGTTGTTCTGTTGCCCCCTGCTATGACCAATATGAAGTGATCAGCGTAGGCTTGCAGATTTGTGTCTTCTAATTCTATTTTTAGAGCTGAGTCGGCTATGACGTTCCAAAGAATGGGTCCTATGTTAGAGCCTTGGGGGGCTCCTTTACAATATTGTACCCTGACACTTACGCCGTCTCTATTGTATTCTATTCTTCTGTTTGATAGGTAACTATCTATAAGTTTATAGATGTTCTGTGGGCATTTTAAGTCCACTAGTCTTTGTTTGACTGCTGGCCACCATAATTGGTTGAAGGCCGAAGTGACATCTAGGGATATGACGCACGTGTGTTTGTTGTTTTTCTTATTAATTTCTATTAGCCTTGTTAAGTTGTTCACTGCATCTATCGTACTTTTTCCTTTGGTGAATCCAAATTGATCTTGACTTAGGAGTTTATTTGCACTTAGAAAGTGTGTTAGGCGTTGCGTGACTAGTTTGTCTAACACTTTACCCCATGCCGATAGGAGGCATATTGGCCTGTAGGCATTTGGCTTGCTTTTGGGTTTTCCCTCTTTTTGAAATAATACTAGCTCAGTTGCTTTCCACTCTGTTGGGAAATAACCTAGCTCTAGACATTTGTTAAATAAATTTAGAAGTTTATCTTCATTTGCATTTTTAATTTCTTGTATGAAATCGATGTTTAATTTATCCAGCCCTGGGGCTTTACCTCTTTTGACTGAGGCTATTGTATTTTCTAATTCTGTTTGGCTAAACGGAATGTCATTTTCTGTGTCTGGAGTTTTTAGGTTTTTCCTTAGATTTATGTGTCTCCGTATCATCGGCGGTATCTTCATTTGGAAAATGATATTTGATAATTTCCCTTATTGTCTCCTCTGCATTAATTGTTTAGGTGCCGTCTGGTTTGTCAATAGCACTTAATTGTAGTTTGTCACTGATTTTACTTGTAGCTATATCGAAGTCAGTCCCGAAGGGGGAGTTCACTGAGATGTTATCCCAAAGGTTATCCCATGTTTTTCTTTTTTCTTTATGGAGCATCTTTTTATAAACTGCTGCCTCTTTATTATAAATTTTCCTATTGTGTTTTCTTTCTTCCCCTTGCGTTCTTTGATAACGTCTTCGTGTGGCCCTTAACTTTGCCCTTTGCTGTTTAAGCTCTGGAGTCCACCATGGACGGTTTGAGTTAAACTCCCTATTTGTTGTTTTGGTTTTGGTTTCTTTGTAGATTTCATGAATTAAATTTGTGACTTGTTCTATATGTACGTCAATTTCGGCATTTGTTTTTGGGTCACTAATCTTCTGATATCTAGTGAAGAGTTTTTGTTTGAAAGACAGCCAGTTGACTTTGGCTATATCCAATCTATCAAAACTTACTTTTTTAATTTTATCATGAGTGATATTAAAAAATATATTATGGTCGCTCAGGTTGACGTCATCTATAACTTCCCAGTTATCAATCCTTAGGGGTGATTGAACTTTGGCGAGGGTAATGTCTACCCATGAGTTTCCTCTGGGACCCGCGAATGTTGGGATTTCATCATTATCGTTCCTGACTGTTAGTCCTGTTGTAGCTATGAATTCACTTACTTTTGTTCCTCTAGGATCTGAATGTTGGGGACCCCATAGTGGGCTTTTGGCATTAAAGTCCCCGCAGATTATGAGACTTGTATCGTCATAATTTTTAACTAAGTTTTCTAAGTCCAAGATTATTGGAGTTATGTCCTCCGAGGGGGAACAATATACTGAAGCTATGATGTAGCTTTGCTGTTGTTCTATTCTGATTGCTACTATATGTGGTGTACTTAGGATTTCTAACGCTGCCAAATTTTGGTGGCTTATTATGATTGCCGCTTTGGCCTCAATTTTTGAATAGAATTTTCTATATTTAATTGGAATGCCGTACATTTTATTTTGAACTACGTGCGGTTCCTGAATACAGGCCATGCTTATATTATTATCTTTATTCTTCAAGTTTAAAATTAATTCTTCTGTTGCACTCCTCGAGTGCATAACGTTAATCTGTAATACTGGGGCATTATCCATAATTTATTCTTTGAGTTAAAAGTCTTAGTTCTCTATTATAGCATGGGCAGTCTTTGCTTCTGGTGTCATGATTCACATTATGTCCTGTATGGTATCTTTCGTTTGCTTTAGTACAATTAGAACATGTTTTTTCCTTTTGTGGGCATTCTTTGGCCTCATGTTTGTCCGAACCGCATCCGGCGCATATTTTGTCTTTTTGGCAGTTTTTTGCGTTATGATTAAATCCTAGACATTTTGAACATTGTGTCACTTTAATATATTCTCGGACATTATTTCTGGTCCACTGTAAGTTTAATTTTCTTTTTCTTAGGATTATTTGGAAGGAATTTGCATCCGTTGTTATAACCCAGTGGTTCCCGAACTTAGCTTCCATTGGATATAGAACTTCTATGTTACTATCCTCTAATCCTTGATTTTGGGATTTTATTAATCTTTTAAGTTTATCCTTAGTTATGTCTTCTTTAACATTATACACTATAATCCGGGGGTTTAGTTTTTGTGGTTTTTTGGTCTCTACGATATCCTTGAGTTTGCGGTTTTCTTTTATAGCTTCTTCTAATATTTCTATTTCTTCTTATTTAGTTACTTCGATTAATACCCCTCCTTTGCTTATTTTCTTAACATTTTTAACTCCAACTTTAAGTTTCGCTGGGTTGATACACTTAGTTAATCTATCTTTAACTTCTTCCGAAGTTTGTTCTGTGTCCTCTTTGGGATAAACTAGAATTACATGATCATCCCGTTTTCGGGAGCGTGATTTTTTTGAAAGTGACCTTGGTCTTGTCTTATTGTTTTTATCATTAATTTGTTCTCTATTTTTACGAGCTACACTAGCATAAGTTTGAGTTTCTGTAGCTACAAGTCCTGTGACATAGTCCTCTATATTCTTCGTAGCCTCTAGTTCTCCTTCTAACTTAGCAACGTATAACGTTTGCTTTGTATATACATTTAATAAGTCCATAAATAACTTTTTAATGTCTTTACCTATTTTCTTAGGAATATCTTCATGATTTAAAAGTCCATTTAAGTCATTTAGGCAATTATGTGCCTCCTGCATATTATCAGCTAGGTCAGCCGCGGAGTTGTGCTCCGGGGTCTGCCGTGTTCCTTTCTGATTATGTTCTATTTCTGTTGGTCGAGCGTTCATCGCCAGACCCTCCTTTTGCTTTTCGGAGGTATCAGTCTGACTTTCCTGCCCGGTTTTCATCGTTCGAACCATCTCACCTTGTCATGTAATTGGGCGTGAGAAGGAGTGTGGGGAGAGTGCCCTAAGTATGGGACCACCGCATGAACCTTTAAGGGCCCAATTTACGCAGTGGCTGCTGTTCGCAGATCCGGTACCCTGGGGTTCTCACCGGACCTGCTACTTAGCGAGTGGAAATACGTTAGACCCTCTTTCGAGGGAGCCCCCAGACCACGGCAAGGTCTATTTCCACACGGGAATGCGTACTGCAAATGACCGCCAAGTGACCACGTTTAAACTCAGTAGTACTGATACCCTGGGGTTCTCACCGATCACCGCTACTAGGCTGTGGAATAAGTTGGACCCTCTTGCGAGGGAGCCCCCAGACCACGGCAAGGTCTAATCCACTGGAAAGCGATTTTTGCAAATAGGTCACCAGATTGCCGACGTTTAAACTCAGTGGTACTGGACGGCACCCGACGTTCTTCTGAGATGCGTCAATCTGGCTCGAAGTAATCAGCACTTAGGCTTCAAACAAAACTACAAAATAATCGCTTCCCCCTGGGGGATCAGTAGGGTAACTAACTAAATATAAGCCCCCGCCTCGTCCAATTAAGGACATTACGGGCTGGCCGACAAATTCACTTAGCGGGGAAAGGAGCCCACACCTCCGAACCACCGCCACAAAAACTCCAGACAAAAACCCACCGCTGAACTGGCCCCTCAAGACCACCGTCCCAGAGGTCAGAGACCACAGTGGGGTGGGAGATGGAAACTTGGAGTGATGACTGGCCGTTGAATGAGGCTACCTGCCAGCACTACACGGGATGCCCCTCTCCTTAGGCTTCACTTGGAATACCAAGGACAGCAGTGACCAGACGCTCAATGGCCCAGTTTGCTATTTGGCTACCAATACCCTGGTGGAGAGGTCTTACTCCTCCCGGCCCATGAAAGGCAAGTATAGACCTACCCCATGGACCATCGTGAACTGCCAAGTTCATAAATTTTATACCCCCGTGGCCGAGATTGCCTAGGTACAGATCCTAGCCAGTAGCTTCGCAGAGTACTCTACGTCGACCCCCGGGGGGGATCAGTAGGGTAACTAACTAACTAATTTTGTACTCCGCCCCGTCCAATTAAGGACATTGCGGGGAGTGAGAAATTTTGACACCTCTTGCCGAAAAAGCTACCGGCCGTACGCTAGTACTACGCGGCCTGTTAAGACCAAGGGCGTACCGGACAGACGTTCCCTCTGTCTGGAAGTTTTGTTAACCTCACCATCGGGACCCACTGGTCCTTTATTTATAAACAGAGTACAATCAAAAGAAAAATATATACAATATATACACTATATACATAAGAGTCTCTACTCTTTCAAAACAGATGGAAAGATGCTTGTTTACAATAATTTCTTCGTTATACAGATGGATAG
>KK121308.1:4652-24419 GCA_000611955.2 Stegodyphus mimosarum
GTGTACACCCCGACTTCCTTGTACGAAATATTAAATTATATGCCTTTTTTCCTACATTTCATTTAAACTTATTCCCTCGAATTTCATTAATGATACATTTCTCATTCAATTAATTCAGTTCTCACTTCGCGACAGGGCAAAAATATACATAGAGCCTCAAAATATCTTTATTAAAAATTGAAAAATACAGAAAAATATAAAACATAAATACAGTTAAAACAATTTAAAGAAGAATTTTTACAATTAAAATTAGAGTTTCTACGCAAAAACAAGCAATTCGGCCAGGGGGCAAGAAGATAGATTTTTCGGTGCACAAATGCGATATACATATATACATACGTACGTACGTACAGACGCCATGAAAAAATCTCTTCAGAATGCATTTTAAATCAGTTTTATAACTGGTTTGGGGGAAAAGAGTCCTTTATTATGGCCTTACGTACAGATGTCACACAGAAACATCCTTAAATTGCATTCGATAGCGGTCAAAACGGATATTTTCGTTGAAATACGGTACCCGGAATTTTTCGTGATTACAATACTTCCTTTACATCGTATAAGGAAGTAAAAAAGTACACTGAAAAAATTGTTAAACTCAATTCAACGTAATATCAAGAGAAAGTTTTACAAACGCCCGGTATTTACAGAAGAAACTACATTTCCGTATTCCGATGACTTTCAAAAAGTGAAACTTCATGAAGACAAAGCAAAAGTGATACTTCGAAAAGTGCTACTGCACTGCTTGAAAAATGAAGACTGACACAGGTATTGCATATATACCTTTTGCTAAGTCCTCAGCGTTTCACTTATGGCCTATTGTGCCTCTGGTGTCTAGAGAAAAGCAAATACACCATGAATGATGGACTCTGGAAAGTAGTTGAACAGATAGGGAAATCCATATCCCTAGAAATTTTAAAAAATCTCTTCTATCATGGAAGTCACGACGCAGACTTATAGCTCAGAAAACAGGCTATCTGATCGAAAATTTAAAATACATTCCTTAAATTTTAAGCATTAATTAAACGCCCTAAAATTGTTCTAAAAATGTGTAAATATCTTCGTACAGTTTTTACTTCGTTTTTAATTGAAAAATAAACCCTATGCTCAGTTTAATATATGTCAGTAAAGTGAGATGTTCCAAGCTATCTATAGTGAATACATGCTTGAAAAACTCTAATTTGAAGACTGAAATAAAAAGGAACTTATTTATAACCCTTTCTTTGAAAAAAAAATTGGATAAATGCCAGTGAGAACTGTTACTGAAAGAAAACATGTTACTTTAAAACGTGACATATGTACTGCAAATACTTCAGAAAGTTTTACAGTATCAGCTCTATTTTAATTAAACAAATTATATTTATTTTCAGGTATTTCTGATACAAACAACTGCATGTCACATGATCTGACGTCATCGTAAAATCACAATCGAAGCATCTAAAAAAGTTTTTCCTTCTACAGTCTATTAAATAATGCAAACACTTTTTTTTCCTGCACTTCATTTAAATTTCTTTCCTCGAATTATTCTAACTTAATTAACCGATCCATGAAGACAAGTCGAAAATGACATCAAAAACCGCAAATTTCGAAATTAAATACCCCGGTCAATTGTCGTGCGACAGTCAAGCTCCTTATAATTTTATTTTTTCATAGCGAGCATAAAACTTTCCCAAATATAAGTTTAGAAACCAAGAAATTGCATTAAATGTTAGATTTCACTATTTATCCAACATTAATTCTCTTTTAAATTTAGCATTGGCAAAACATGAGTAATTTCGGCATTTAAAACCATTTTGTAATTGGAAGTAAATGATTATTACAACCAACGATTGCGGCCAGGTAAGGACTTTTAAGCCGGCTAAGGAGGTTGGCTATATTACATATATATATATATATATATATACCTCCGCTACTGCCGATTGCAATAAAAGAAGGGAGGTGCACAACTAGATTTTACAGCAGTCCCACATACAAAATTTCCCCATTCTACGGCTAATCGCTTTTGAATTGTGGGAGATACATGCATATTCACAAAGCCTACAGACCTTTTTCCTACGGTCTGCTCTCATTGGACGAAACATCTGCTTGGCGGTCATATTTGGAATAGTGAGTTATCGCCTTGCAGTCTTCGTAATTAACGCCAAACATACCTTGTGGGCTTTCCAGTAAAGCGAGGAGAAACAGCGTTTATTTCATTCGATAGTATTTTTATTTTATGAATGAAAGCTAAGGGGAATTGTGTGGAATATATTTTAAATAACCTACTGATCTTATTAATAGTTTATTTGTATTTTGTTAAAGAATGAATTTAAACTATTAAAAGTACCATAATTGTTTTGCAAGAAAAAGTATTTACATGGAAGTGGGATATGTGCTTTTTTCGTCATTTCTTTTGGGGAGAGTCTGTTATGTAAATTTACATAGCGCATTTATTATACAAATAAAAGAATATTAAAAGAATAAACCAAATGAAAACATTCTATAAACATTTAAGGGCGTCGGATACCTATTCTTTTTACTTAAATTATGAGTAAGTATAACTAAAATTATATTTTATTCCATTATGCGCTATTTCTATTGTAACGCTTTTCGGGATCTTGGATCGTAATCTTGCAACTAATATCTACTACAAAGAGTACAAACCAGTAAATAAAAATTAAAAAAATTACCCTTAACAAAAATAGAGAAAATAAAGTGTTAAATTTTTAACTCTGTACCCGAAGGCGAAAAAACCAATAATAACAAAGCCATAAGGTGAGGATAGAAACAAAAATAAGTCCGTGCAGTGAGAGTTTGTAAAAGATACGAACGGGATTAGAAACCCCGTTGTAGAAGCCCAAGAATTTTTTTCGTGCTCTGTACCGTTGAGCTGCGCTTCCTTCTCCGACTTTCACACGCTTTTCGGTACACCACGCTGATATACAAATAGCAAAGGCGATGAAACAAAAGTCGCCAAACACAAGATTCTGTAACCCTAATTTTCCTGTTTTAACCAATCAGAGCAAACAATAGCAGAAACGGTCTGTAGGCTTTGTGAATATGCGAGATACATACGTACGTACGTACACGTGTCAAGAAAAAATCAGTTTTGAAAACATTTTAAATTAATTTTACAATCCATTTTGGAAAGTACCTGATGTGGATACCCACGACTTCGTTGTACGGCCTATAAATTATGCACATTTTTTATGCATTTCATTTAAACTTATTTCCTAAAACTTCTTTTAGCGATGTATTTCTCATTAAATTAATTCAGTTCTCATTTCGAGGCAAGGCAAAAATACATAAAAACTCAAAATTAAAAATTATAAAATACAGAAAAACCTAAAACACCAAAAACAGTTAAAAACATCTAGTTGACTGAACATCTTTAATAAAATGTTCAGTCAGTTTGTTGCGGCCGACAGCAGCCAAAACGGAAGGTGCGCAACTACATGTTATAACGGTTCCAATTTATACAAAATTTTTAACGTTCTAAGGCTACTCGTTTTTGCGATATACATACATACCTACGTAAATACAGATGTCACTAAAAAAATATCTTCTGAATTAATTTTAAATAAATTTTACAATTCATTTTGGAGAAAAAAGTACCTCTGTCCACCAAAAAAGTACCACTTGACCTCTGTCCGTACGTACAGAGGTCAAGTGAAAAGACCATTCAAATTGATTCGAAAATGCTCAAAATGGATATTTCCATTGAAATACGATATTCGAAATTTTTCGGAATTAAAATACTTCCTTTACTTTGTAGAAGTGAGTAAAAAGAGTCTTTTATTCTGTTCGTACGTACAAATGCCACGCAAGAGAATCGTCCAAATGGATTCGGGAACGGTCAGTATCGTGTTTCATAAGATACCGGAAATTTTTCGCAATTATAATTCTTCTTTTACTTCATACAAAGGAGTAAAAGTCGATTAACTTAAACAAAATTTTGTTTGCATTATACATTGGAAAAACAAAGGAAATAAGTTGCCGTTTGAAAACGGATTGTAAATTGACTTTCCCGTTATACTCCCAGGTTAAAATTTATTCATAAGTACATATCAAAATAATGATTGATAATGTGACCAGAATCACTTTCCGTGAACTGTAAATTAGAAACTTATCCTCGTTATGGCCGACATGGACAGAAACCATTTTCTCATTTTACATTATTCCTGTTTTCTAATCAACTATCTTATTAAAACAATGCCGCAACCGAGCCCAAGTCACACTGATCCGAATTGCGCCACTGCCTTCAAATCATTCATCAATCTGTATTACTTTTTCTCAAACTAACATTAGATAATATCATATTCTTTAATAAAATGTTCACTCAGTCTAAACTATTAAACAATGAGGTTATCTATGTGAATATATGTCTGCATAAATGTTAATCGCATTGTGGGAAAACTTCAAATAGAGCCACTAAATTTTAAACACACGTAGTCCACTACCGAACATCTACACCTCGAAGTAACAATTTTGAATTTGCTTCGTATTTGTTTCCTATTTTCTGCGAATTTAATTAATTTTTGATTAAAAACTCAGCGGTTTAGACATTTTGTTTTCTCACTCTGCAAAGCGTAAGATATATGTGTTTCAAATTTAATTGGAAAACTCCCAGATATAAAAGTCTTACACTCTGCAAAATGAAATACATTTCTCTATCAAATGTAACCACATTTTGCAAAAACGGTGGCACCTAGAGCCATTAGATTCAATTCAATTATAATTTATTCGCAGTTGGACCCGTGAAAGATATTTGTGTTTCAAATTTAATCCCAAAACTCGTCGATATAAAAGAAGATGTTGCTTCTCAGCGAAACGTAATATATTTATCTTTCGAATTTAAATCAACAAACTGAGCGATCTGAAAGAAATGTGTTGCCGCTTCCCGAATTAAAATAATTTTATCTTCTACGGGGAAGTGCACGCTATCATTCAATAAAACGTAAGGTAATAATTAATTTTCTTCCAAATTAATTCTCTTATTAACTAAAAAGCGAAACTATTTAAGACCCGTAAATGCAGACTCATTCCAATTATTAATTACTTGCTGCATCTGTGAAATTACATTAGCTGGGTTCATTAAAATCATTATATATATACATTTTTTTTCTTTTTGATAGCATTTATTGATAACAGTCAGATGGATCGTCGAAACAAATAAGAATAATTAAATTCTAAATTGCCGTACGAAACTGAATTAAGAAGAAAGGGGCTTCTACTCAGGTAAAATATGATTTCAACAACTACATATTTTTGTTATAATTTTTCATTGCATCAAACTTTTGAACGCAACTGCAAATATCAAGTAAATTATGATCACGGTGATATCTCTAAAGAAGGATTACCGTTAAGGAAAAAGTATTGCAAAGTATTATTACTGTTACAGATAGGAAATCGAAACAAGAACGTCGAGGGAGGGTAGAGGCACTTTTTTTTTTTTTTAATTTTGCAGTTTATTCTAAAATACAACCTCCAGAGCAAAGTTCCAGATACTGTACTGCTAGGGTGAACTTTCTACTTCATTAAGTGTTGGTAGATATGAGAAGCGATTTCTAAATAAAAATTATTTAAGAAGTATTTAAGAGCTACAAATGTATGTATGTTTTGCATTTAAGAAATCTTTTTCTACTGTCTACATAACATCAAGAACAATCCAATAGACCTCTACAACGCCATTGGGAGTTTTGCGAACAAAAAAACAAGCCAAATAATGATATAATTTAACAATTTTAAAAAATAAACTTTTTCTTCTAAAATAAACGAAGAATTTTAATTTATTTCCCTGTAAATCAAAAGGAGCAGCAAACTCAGCTACCATCTCGAGCGGCAAAATCCCTAGTTATATAACTGGTTTTAGAATTAGAATCAACTACAGTAAACGCCGATTAATGCGTTCGCGGTTAATGTTATACGGACATTGTTATCGAATTGCCAAAGTCCCAACTGTTTCTATACGGAAACATGGAAATCACATAGCTCATTGTCATCAACGATTCAGTTTATATGATCAAAATATTATAGAATAAATTTTTTTAAACAGATTAAAGTTGCCAAATAAGGTCAAAATACATTACAAAATTTGTAAGTGTCAAAAGACTGTCGCCAAGCAAGAATTATACAGCCAAACAGCTTCTTTTCGATTTTAGGGAACTATTTAAAATTAGGCAAAAAGGCAGCCGTAGTTTTGGTTTAGGTTTTGAATAATTCTATCGATTTTGAGAATGATTAGATATAAGTCCCTCTTCTTCAGGAGCAAAAATTAGAATTAGTAGAATTCTACATACATTAAATAAGATGATGTACATAGGACCTTCAAAAACTGAAAATTTTTTTACAGAGTATCTATACATGTATATACATAAGCCTAGAAAATATATCTAAAATTTTACAGAATTGTGTAAAAGACATCTGGTCTAGTTTATACGAAAGCTGGTCCATAATTCTAAAGGATACTAAACATGTTTAACACTGGATGTTTTTATTGAATTCTATAAAACTTTCCCATACAGATATCTCGTAGAGACTGAAGTAAACTGATACATCCGGATAAAAGAAGAAAATGCTTTGCAAGATTCATGATATCGATATACCAAAAACGCCGCTTAGTGTGATGACGTTTGTCTATGGTTAATTTGATAAAATTAACCGAATGATAACATTAAGCGATGAGAAAAATAGCCTTCAAAGAGAAATGGAAATGAACTAAATTAATATAAAAAACATTAAGAACCATTAAGGCATATTCACAGCACGCAAAAGTTTGTTTATGTGTCTTTAATGCAAAAGTTCATTCATGAACGCTCATAAAGCTTCTGGAAATTTTTCACAGGTGCTGAACTCCTAATCTTAACACATGAAGGTCATTATATTTGACAATATAAAATTTAAAATTAATCAAAAAAAAAGGGGGGAGCTTAGTAGATATTTTCATGGATTTTTTTTCCCTTCTGAAGAAGAGGGACCTGTGTCTTATCGCCAGCGAAACTGATAAGATTGCTATTTTTGGGGGGAAGTGGGGGTTAGTTTTAAATGGTTGACTAATGGTTGTTTAAATGATTGTTTAGCTACTTAATCTCTTACTTGGCGGCATACATTTGTCACGTGGCAATTTTTATAATAATAATATTTTTTTACTGTCCTTTCACTTGCAATTTTACTTCAGTCTAAAAAAATGTATTTTATAATATTTTCAACTTATTAACCAAATTTTTTATTGCAAACAGCAATGTATTTTCCATGTTTTAATATACATACAGGCGGGATTCGATAGTTCGATAACAATATCCGAATGATAACTTTAACCGCGTTCACATTAAGCTGTCTCAACTATATAAAATAGTGGTTTCTCAACGTTCTTTGCCCATGTAACTCTTTCGCCATTGTTAGTCTATCATTATCAACTCCTGCTTCCCAAAATTCGGAAAACACATATACGTTTACTTAAATTTAGATTACATATTAACATGTTTCATAAATTAAACAAGAAAAAGTATAGAAAATGTTGATAACTACCATTTCTTGAAAAACTAGTTTTTGTATTGTTCCACGCATATGGGTTTGTAATAGAGCGAATACACACAGAACTGATGATAGCTTAATAAAATTTATTTTACCAAAAGAAAAACATTATAGTTATGAAACTTTTCGCAAACGTACACGTACAGCTTTCTCAGTATAAAAGAGCACAATCAGTAGTTGCACTTCAAACTATTAAGAAAGTTAAACAAAACGCAGTACAAAGCGCATCTAAAAAGCGAAGCTAACACGGACATATCTCAATACTCCGAACTCAAGCTAAATTAAACAACTACGTAAAAAAGGATGCTCTCACCGGTCTCATATAGTTTTCTCCCGGCCGCCGAGAGATTTCTAGTACCTTCTCGAAATTACTGAAAGGCATATGAGGGCCGGATATGGTTAGAGCTACATATGGCATCAAATATAGGTATTCAATTAGAATACCCATTTCAGTTATACAGAGGCTGGTCCAAAATGTCACCAAGTTTGGCGACTCTCGGCAATGTCTCGCCAAATTTGGCGTCAAAAATTAGTCATCAAAACCATCGCCAGCTTCCCTAAATTTCGCCAATTTAGCGAAATAGCCGTATACCCAATGCTAAAGAGACTTGCCCCTGTATTTTTACTTTTCATGCAAAGATTCACTTCTTCAGATTTTCATGTTATGTTATGTAAAATACTACAGTTTCAAGTATAATTTCATTAAAACTACTTACATGTATACTATTCATAAACTAATATTACATCCTTAAAAGGTAAATCAAAGGATGACCGCATTTGCTCCTTGAAAATGTGAAATCACCCCTTGGCTGAGAACCCCTAATATAAAGCAATTAACTATATTACCAAGAGAAATATATAGGTCTGTCAATCAATTATATAACCTTTTATGTAGCATCGGTTAATTTTATTTACGAGAATTCTTTTCTAAAAAAAAATTGTTTTTCCCTATGCTAAAAATAGAATTTACGTCCATATGATAAACGATTTGTGAAACGGTTGTTATATTACCAGCTACGCCTTGTTTTATTAGCTTGTAAAGTGCCGCTCACTACTGGCATTCCAAATTTCTTGTTGGCTTCTGTTTCATCAGCTGTTTCATTTTCTACTCCGATGACAGATGAAACAATATCTTTTTAGGAGTTAGCCTAATAACTTGATTTCGCTTTTGCCTTTAGAACTTCGGCAGCCAGATACACGTATGAATGACGCTGCTACTTCATACAGAAGAACGCAGAATGCAGTGCCAAAAATAATAGCATTAGTATACGAATGAAAAACCCCAAATATACGACAACCAGTGTTAAAACGCAAACAGTATTCCTTTGCGATTGAGAGTACTTTGTTAAAATATCTGATGTGAACACCACACGATTTCCTCGCATGCCTATTAAATTATACACATTTCTTGCTTCACTTCATTTAAACATATTTGAAAGCGAGATATGATTCTCCAATTCTTAAATAAAATGGGCAGTTACACAACTGCTATAAAATTAGTTTTTTTTTTAAATATATTTTATTTATACAAGTAGCGGACAAGCCCGCCAGATGAGTGGGCTGCCGACAAAACAAAGTCTATAAGTTCTAGGTACACCGAAAAGAAAATGCATAAAAACCTTTCAATATGAATGAAATCAAATCATTATTCTTTCCAAGCAACATACAATTCGTAAATAATGTTTTGTTGCGAAACCATGAAACAAAATCTTTTGACACTTCAGGTTAATACATATGACGTCATGATTTAAATTTAATGCAATATAACAATTTATTTCCAATATCACTAAAAGAGTTAACGTGACAATAACATATTGTGTCAATTATCCTAACCTGAAACAAAAAAGTTGCCAACAGCAACTATTTATTTAAAATGCTGACATTAAAGAAAACGTTTCGACATATAACGACGTCACATGCAATCGCTTGCTTTCTTCAAAGTCAGAATATAATCTTATATAATAATAATATATTTAATGTTTGGTAATGCCATTTTTGTTTCATATTTTGTAAAACTCACAAATTTTTTATTAACAAACTCTATGATTTGAAAGAGAACAGTGGCAACACTTTCCGAACAAACACAATAAAGCATACTTTTATCTCCAACGTGCGAGACTGTTGTCACTCGAAAAAATGAGGAAGAAAATTAGAGTTTTCAGAGTTTTTAAATAATATCTCGGCTGATTAAAGTCATACAAAGATGAGAATGGTCGAAATGTCTTCCCACGAATTTTTGGAATCCGGGAGTTATCTCTCTTGAAACTCTACTAGCCGCAGTTCCGGAGGAGATGGTGCCACAAACAAACAAACGCGCAGAGATTTTAATAGTATACCTTATTAATTCAACAATCTTACCTGAAACATTAAGATAAAGTAAACGTCCCTTTATTACTAAATAAATGTAAGTCTTTTATTTGCCTAATGCTGTGTTTTTTTTTAATTATTATAATGTAACCATCAACAAAATCTATAAAAGCAAAAACACAACATTGGAAGGTTAGTAAATTTTAGTTTACATCTGTAATATATTTTTACTGGGTTTAAAAAACCTTCTCGTAATGTGTCCTTTTGTCACTGTCGAATGCAATCAAAAAGGAAGGTTACAACTAGATATTGTTACGAATTTCGTATATATGTATAATTTTAGTGAAATCAGAAGCGGAATTGTAATATTTTTTTGTATACTATAACATGAAATGCTAGAAAGAGACGAAGCTCTGCTGAAAAACTAAAATTACAGGGGAAGTCTATTTAACACTGAGGTTGACTGTATGGCGAATTTGGCGAAATATCGCCAAGCTGGAGACGGTTTTGGGGACTCATTATTATCGCCAAATTTGGCCAGAAATCGCTAAACTTGGCAAGCATTTGGCGACATTTGGTCCAGTCCTTGTATAACTGTAATTAGTACTGTAGTTGAATAATTGCAATTGATCACTATATGTAACTTTAACTGAATTAACCTTCAGTAATTTCGAGAAGGTACTAGCGATTTCTCCGCGACCGCGAGAAAACTATATAAGACTGGAAACAGCATCAGTTTTTCAGTTCAGAGTCAACTTCGGAGTACCGAGATATATCCGTGCGAGCTTCGCTCTTTGGATACGCTTTACACTGCCTTGCGTTTAACATTCTTAGTAGTTTGAATTGTAACTACTGATTGTGCTCTGTGATATTGTGAAGAGGTTTTGTGGAAAGTTCCAAAAGTACGAAGTGTTTCCTTTGGTACAATGAATTTTATCAAGCTATCATCGGTTCTGTGTGCGTTCCATCCATTACATGCAAGAATATTATAATAGTCCTAAATACAAAATTTCAATACTTTATGATACACTTACTCTTGAGTTATGCGGCATACGTACGTATACGCGTCACGAAGTAGCTAATCAAAATTAAATCGAAAACATTCAAAACAGATATTTCTGCTGAAATCTGAAAAGCGAAATTTATCGAGATTACAATACTTCTTTTACTTCATGCAGAAATCAGAAAAGTGAATAATTAGATGCTAAAGCAGTAACTATATATAAAATTTCAACATTTCTATGGCTAATCATTTTTGAGTTATGCGAGATATATATTTACGTACATACATACAAACGTCACGACAAAATCCATTTTAAAACCATTTTACAATCCATTTTGGGATAAACTGCCCTTTATTCTGTTCGCCCGCACTGACGTTAAGCCAAAAAATAGTCAAAATGAATTGGGGAACAGTCAAAACAGTTTCCGATGAAAACTGAAAACTTCGTTAAAATATAAATGACATTCGCACACGAATAAGGGACACTTCCTAAAAGGTGTTCAAAATACTAAAAGATGAATGCATTAATATACTAACGACACCAATTTTTTTTCGCGCCAACTTATATATACATAGGTAAGAGAGTTAACGCTTTCGGTCCAAAATTTCGATAGTCACTTTTCAGTGAGTAAGCACAAATTAAAGGTCTCCACAACACTTTATGACTATTTGTGCAATGATGTCTGTGTGTCTGCGACGATGTTTTCGTACACATTCGTATATTTTCCTACATTTTTATATCAAACTTCCAAAAAAGTTTCATTTTCCGCATTTACGCTTTCTACATTCATATGAAGTGTTCACTAGATTTGGAGTAAAATTGGACATCCGGAAATGGTACTTTACTCGAAGCCCAAGCAAGACGCATACAAACGTACGTACATATGTACAAATTCTTCATTATTTAATAGTAAAAACTACGAGGTTTAACTTCAAACGCTAAAAGCACCGAAACATATGTTAGCCATCGGAAAAGGTAAACAAAATTAAATAAATAAAATTACAGATAACGAAAATAAAATAAATGTATAAACAAATCATACATTAATAGGTCACGTTAAATTCATAACAAATGATCAAAAAATAAATTAAAATAGCAGACTCCTTCTTATTTGGGCGCCCTAGCTGATTTCACCGAAACTGAAAAGCACCGAAGCTGAGCTCCAACTGAATTTAAGCCCTGAATGTTACTGGATACAAGAGACAAACTACTGAATACAGAGCGACTTAAAGGGGGGCGAGGCAGGAGGGCCCCCCAGGGCTTCATATGCTGAGAGGCGCAACATGGAATAACTGAGATTTTTTTAAAACACACAAAAAAAAAAAATATCTTCCGTGAAACATTCTATCATGATTTTGCCTTTTTTTTCGGGGGGGGGGGGTATTTCGCTCAGGGCGCCAAAACAGCATGACCAGCACTCGAGGATAGGACATTGTTATGTCACTTCGGTATCCCGAGGTTAAAAGGTAAACCTTTACGATTTGATTGACATGAAATAGACTATGAGTCCGCTTTCACTCACAGTTAACACCCTCGGCTGTATGAAAGCAATGTGTTGCCGTGACCAGAAATAAAATACTTTTAATCTTCCGCGTGCCAGCATGTTGTCAGTCCATAAAGCTTAAGATATTTTCAAATTTAATCTGAAAGGTTACTGAGTAATAAACTAAGCGATTTAAAAGCAATATAAACAGTTTTTCAGAATATGTTTTCTACTTTTTAATGTGATTAGTTTAAATAAACACGCATTAAAATAGAGAGATAATTAATTAGAAATATTCAATATTTTTCTTAAATTATACTGTCTCGACTCATTAAAATCGTAATGCTAATTTTAAAAGAAATAATATAGCGAATATAAAAATATGTATATCAACTTCTAACACTCTAGCGGGAATTCTAAAGACATCCTGTTTTTAAATACTTAGTGATTTTGCGTTGAATTGAATTTTATGTCGCGTTAAGTGCGAAAAAAGTTATATTTAATAAATAAAGTTAATACATAAAAAGTTAATAATAAAAAGACAAAAGGTTTTTGTTAGCCATCTTACTAAGAAAGCTGAATATTGATATCAGGATCCGAGAAAAGCCTGAAATAAATAAATAAATATATGTCAATATTTAACACTATGTCGGGAATTCTAAACGTATGCTGCTATGCAGCTTTTAAAAATTTTGCAAACGATGCTGAATAATAAAGCTAAAAGGACAGGAAGAAAAAAGGGAGGGTTTAACAAAAGTGAGTGCAAGAGCAGACTGGTAGACTGCGAGCTCAGCGAGAACGTAAGAAAACTAACAAACCATTTCAGCTTTTTCTTTATAGCAATCGTTAAAAATCTGAAATATAGTTTTTATTTACATTAAATTAGGCAAATTTTGTTGATATTCTAAAGATACTTTTCTCATCGCTTAATGTTATCAGAATAAGCATGGAAAAACGTGAGCACATTAAGTGGCGCCTAATGTAATGAAGAACATTCTGTTAGATAAATAGTATTCTTATATGAGAGATGAACATATTTCTGAAATAGAATTGCATTGATATACGAACGATGGACAACTCTTTTTGAATGCGAAGAGTATGTTAACAATCGAGAAGGTACACCATCGAACCGCTTCTATCCTACACAGATAATCTCATTTTTTGCGGCAGTTTTGTACGGGATCGGCAACCTTTTGGTCATCGGAGGGGGGGGGGCATAAAATAAAATTTTAAATTCTTAGTGGGCGCCAAACATTCAAGTTTCATAATCAAACAGCAAATGTCATATTGCAAACTAGTTTTGTTTAAAAGATATAATTTTATTGAGATAAATAAAAAAAAAGTTTATAATTTATACTCTTTAAATCATTATTTTTAATGTCACTGTGAAATTTGTGTTTGTAATTCGTCTGCTAATTATTATAATCGGCAATATAATTTGAAGTTCGTACTCTTAAACAATTATCCAAGTGAAAATCAGTAAGTTTTGAACAATACTTTGATTTCAAAAAAATCATATTCGAAAACAACGTCTCACAATTTTGTAAGTACTTGAGCAATAAGAATTAATTTTTACCCCTCGGGTCTTTAAAATAGGATACTGATTTCTGTTTACCAAATTCCAAGATATTTTATTAGTTTCATAAGATTTTAAAATAATATCATTTTGCAAGCTTACAATTTATAAGTTTTCAATATTGTTAAACTGAAAATAGTTAAAAATAGCTGCAGCCGTGTTTTCTCGTCCAGTAATATTAAAGGGATTTATAAAGAATTTTAAAATAGGCTCTAAATTCTCAAAGTCAACAAATCTAGAATCAAATTCAATTTGCAGTGCAGGCACAATCTGAAGCTATGAGTCAGTTTTTGTTTTCCAGCTGTGCATAGTTTTTTCCTTGGGATGTTAGAAAATCTTTGATTTGTGGTAACAAACTGATAAATCGCTCAAGCATTTTTCCCTTGCTCAGCAAGCGAATCTCAGTGTGTAAAGGCAGATCGGTAAATTGGGTACCAAATTGTGTAACTGTGTATCTTCGACGTTCTCCAAAAGCACTTTAAATAGTCTATGTTGCACTCCACTTTTTCTTCATTATTACTTTGATTATTTTTTTAACAACAGCGATTATATCTTCGAATTCAATGATTTTTGCAAATAATGATTGCTGGTGTGTAATGCAGTGATATGCAATAAATTTTGGAAAAAAGGAATTTTGTTGGCATAAAGAGGATAAACCCAATATTCTTCCCTGTCATAGCTTGCGCTTTTGAAGATAAATTCTCAATCAGTACTTTACCGTCAATCAAAAACGCTTTTATTGCACAAAATAAAGCCTTTCCTCGTGCGCGCTGTTTAAGCTATAAGATTTTTAGAGATTTATGGTAAAATCGTCGAAGGCCATCTTGACACTTATTGCCAATTGCGCTATATCTGTTATACAGTATCTGGCGATTCCTCCAGCTGTAAGGGGAAAAATGCACATTTGTTCATATCTTTTATCAATTGGGTTTCTAAATGGCCGGCGATTGTTTAAATTCTCCTTGTAACAGTTTTAGCTGAAAATTGCATGGTTTTTACGGCCGAAAATATTTTTTTACTTACTTGTACGAAGTAAAGGAAATATTGTAATCGCAAAAACTTTCGGGTGTCATATTTCAATGAAAATATCCATTTCAACCGCTCTCGAAATCATTTGAACCATGTTTTTGCGTGACATCTGTATGCATGGACAGAATAAAGAACTGTTTTTGGCAAAACGGATTGTAAAATGGATTTCAAATGGATTCAGAATAGTTTTTTTTTTTTCTTGACGTCTGTAGATTTGTACATACATACGTACGTATGTATGTATGTATACCGCATAACTCGAGGACGAACAGCCGTAGAAGGTTAAAATTTTGTATATGGGACTGAACATGAAGTTGTATACCTCCCTTTTCCATTGCAATCAGTTGCATCGATCGTGTATATATATGCTCCCACTCTGTTACCTGGCTGAATGAGCTTAGTTTTCTTATTCTTACATGCTAGTAAATTGTGCATTGTTTTGCTTTAAAAGTAATTGAATTATATAGTTTTTATGTTCTGGTTAAGGTTTTTATACTTTTTGTTAATCTGCATTTAATAGTTGTAGAATTATCAACAATTAAAATGTTTAAGTGGCGAGTTAAGCCTAAACTGCCATCTGTTTACATTTGAAATTCAGTAGAATAGTGAATTAAGCCAGTTTCTGCAATTTCAGTGTCTTTTCGACAAGTGAACCAAAAGTAAACTTTTAGGTCTGTGCACCGAAAAATCTGTCTTCATGCCCGCTGGCCGAAATGCTTGTTTTTGCGCAAGAACTCTAGTTTTAAATGTAAAAATTGTTTCTTTAACTGCATTTTTTTTTTTTTTTCTGTTTTACAATTTTTAATGAAAATGTTTTGAGTTGTTATGTATTTCTGCTTTGCCGAGAAGTTAAGAACTGAACTGAATTAACTGAATGAGAAATATATCTCTAATGAAATTCGAGGTAATGAGTTTAAATGAAATGCAGCAAAAAGAGTGTATAATTTAATAGGCCGGACAAGGAACTCATGTGGTGATCACATCAGATTTTTAGCCCAAAGGGCGTTAGCCCGGGCCTTTCGTTTTGCCATTTTACATTGGCTCACTATAAGCGGCGTTTCACTTTTCAAATTGTTGCCCCCAAATATTAGATCCCTGAATTATATTTTAAAAAAAAAATAAATAATGAAGAATCTGCATGAATTTATGTATGTTTCTCGCACTGTGAAAAAACAGAGGTACCCAGAGACAGCAAAATTTGAATAACTTAGTCCTCCACTCGAATATGGAAGTCCAAATTTGGAATTTGTTTTACTAAATATTTCATATTTTGTAAAATTTTAACGAATTTTTTGATTAACAAACTCAACGATTTCAAAGATAGCAATAGCAACACTGTATAAAAAAAAAAAAATTATCTCCAGTGTGCGAGACTGTGTATCGAAATTCTAAAGATACGCCCTTTTAAAATTATTTTGTGATATTGCCATTGAATTGAATTTTATGGTTTAAATACTTAATAAAGGTAACACACAAAATGTTAAAAAAACGCCCCTTCGGGGGTAATATAAAATCTGAAAGGCCTTCAGATTTATTTATTTATATATATTTTTTTTTATTCTATAAAAAGTACGTCTTCAGATTCAAACATTGCTTCTTTTATTCTTATATGCGGAACTTTAATCAACGCATTTGTTGCTACCTTTGATGTTCTTTGATGTTGATGATGGTTTGGTTAAAATACGAGTAGGTTATTGTTTTGAGATCAGTGACTTTAATGACAAAATTTTATTTCTTCGAAGTTTACGAATTTCAGGATATTCCGAGTCAAACTTCGGATGCACCGTTTTAAAATGTCTCTCAAGGTTACTTTTCTTTGGAATTTCTACATTTTTGTTTCATAATAAGCATATATATTTGTCTTTATGATTCATAAAACTAAATTGGTGCTCCCATTCTTCATTAAAATTGTCAGTACGTGCTCTCTTAGCCTTGGTCATCGTGGGTTGTTACAATTATCAGTTTGTAAGCAAATCTCTGTAAGAAAAACGTCCTGGGTGATTAAAGAGTACGTAAACCAACCTAAGAAGAAAGCAACGATAGAGTACATATGTTACGGTGAAACACCTAAATCTGGAGAATGTCGACTTTCACCGGTGAATGTCAACATTCACATAGTCGCTTGGTGTATATCCGAAATATTTTCCAAATACTCTTATTTCTGACTTACACCAGTGAATGTCGACATTCACCATGTACTAATGGTGAATGTTGAATATATGAGAATATTATATTTTCTTCTCCGTAATTCAGTCGCGAAAAAACACACAAGTACTTAAAACACACAATACATTCAAAATGAAAAAGGAAAATAATAGAAGTTAAAAAACTTACTTAATTATACAGTACGTAGTAAATGAGAAAATAAAATAATAGTAATAAAAAACTTACTAAGTTATGTGATTCAAATCTGATTAATTGCAACACTTAAACTATTATGAGACTTTGAATTGCACAAGAGGCCCTATGCATTTATGGAAACAGCCAGTCGCCTCTCTTTTCGACCTACACCAGAGCATATCTGTGATTGTCGACATACACCGGTGAGGGTCCGAATGTACAAGAATGCAATGTTATATTCGATCTTTCCCCGACGTATTTGGTGAATGTTGACATTCTCCGGTGAAAGTCGACATTCTCCAATTTCGGTCTTTCACAGTAACACATACACACTACATACCTTATAATTATTGATTTTATTGCCTTGTCTAAAAGTCTGAAATTCGGAGTGTGTTTACGAATTAATGAAAATTGTCACAGACAGACAGAAAAACAAGCTAAATGTCTTGCTTTGCATCCTCTAATGCTTTGGCCGCTAGTACTGGCGACTGGATAAGAGAGGTTACGGTTAAATGCATTAAACATGCCGCGGCGCGCTGTTGGGTCGGTCTGACTTTAATCGGCTCCTCTCGGCAATGAAATGAGCAGTGGTGATGCCAATAAAATGACTGTTTGACGTGTAGATGCAAAAATATATAATTTTAATATGTAATATATACTAATAAACAAAAAATTGCAAAACTGGACACAAAGCAGAATAATTTAGCGCGGTTGCATTGAGTCGTGACCTGAGGAAATTCAGTTCCTTCCAGGTGGCCGTGATTGGGTCGGGGCGGCAGACGCCGCATTGCCGGCCCCTGTTCTACGGTATGTTCGGAATATTTTGGTTACGGCGTCAGAGTTCCCATTCAGCCGCGTCTACCGAGCACTTCCCTGCACTGTCCCGTACATTCAGGAAGGGGGGCAAGTTTGCCCCCTCTGCTCGCGGCTGTCCTTTGGCTTGAACTCCTGTTTCGAAGCGATAGTATAAATTGCCTTGATACAAAAATGTCTAGAAATTCTACTGCATGTTTTTGTCTCCCCCTCTCTCTATATATAGCACGTTCTCAAATTATATATATATGCATATTACCACCAGATTCATTCTGGTATACTTTTAGCATTATAATGTGATATTATTTTTTTATGTGATATATTGATTTTTATTGGCACAGAAATGTTAGTAAAAGAATTACTAATAAAATATATTTCCTAGCGTAATTTTCCGCTTAACTTCTTCGTGCTAGATTCTGAAAATTTTCCCTTTCCTCTACTATACAAAGTTTTTCTCTCTGAGGGCTAGTTTATCCGTAAGTTGTCTTATTTTCATTCAGTGGATTCAATTTCTATTTGCATTTTTGTATTAGCATTCCATCTGTTTTATTTTTCCTTGCATTTATTATTTGAAGCGTATTTTTGTCCATAATCTTCATGGGAGGTCTTCTTACGTTAAGAAACTTCTCAAACGCGTGATTTCATCTTACCTCTATTGTTTATGTTCCAGTCATTGTAGCCTCATTATATCCGGGTCTTTTGTCCAGTCCTCCGATTCCCCTTTCAGAAACTGCAGTCAAAACTAATTCATGTAAGGTGCCCCTGGGGCTTTACGAGGTAAGGTATTACTGTCAGATATCGCCCTATATCCGTCACATATTGAAATGCTAATATTACTAGTTATTCTTATTGGAATGTCAGTTTCTTTTAAGGACATAATATTGAGATAGCTACGGATAGTTCATCCATGACTACTTTTTATTTGTTATGTTCTTACTATAACTGCGTTCTTTGGAAATTAAATAATGTCGCTATTTTCGGACGATAAAAGTAGCTAAAAGAAGAAGAAATTTACAACAGGAAATTCGACAACTGCATGATGCTGTCAATTTTTAATCAACAAAATAACTATAAGAGAAACATCGGAACACTGCTTTAAATATTAAACAGCTTTGTTCAGTGTTTTAGCTCTCATTAAGAAGACGAGCCCCAAACCACAGAACACTAGTTTGACCTACGTTCATATTTCCGGCAAACAGGCTACCCGCATGGAAGCGTATAAGACATGTCCCATAACCAGAATAAATTAAAATCAAAACTGTGACTAATCTGTAACATCGTGTCTGTAAGCTTGGCTCAAACCATGAACTTGGAAGTTAGCAATGAAGACTTCCAGAGGTTCTTAGAGCATCTTAAGAACGAACTCTGTAAGAATGAATGAACTTCAACAACTTCAGAAGCGGCAAGAAACAACAGGCAGTCGTGGCTTCGGCATAAGCATTTTCAGCGACAACAATCGTCTCATTTTAGAAGCATTTTTAAATAGACACAGCAGCAAATAACGTTTGAAAAATTTTGAATGATTCAAAGGCCCCGTGAGTCTCAAGTAGGATCAATGATGAAAGATAAAGAAAAGAAAAGACAAAAGAATAAAAAAAAGAGTGTTTTTTAAATCTGAAAGAGTTTAGATGTCAACGATCGCCCAAAAGGATTTTTTAAGGTCTTTTGCGCTCTCGCTGAGCTCGCAGTCTCCCAGTCTGCTGTTG
>KK121308.1:25322-54736 GCA_000611955.2 Stegodyphus mimosarum
GAATCAGAAGGATGTTTTCTCATTCAATGAAAGCACAACAATTAATATGCTTTAAGTAAAGGAAATTAACTGATAATGAAAAATTATCCGATAATTAAGATTTTTAAGTTCATAAGGCGTGTCATTTCTTTTAAATAAAAAACATTTAGATATGTGCAGAAATATAATTTCTATATATTCTTCTTTTCCTTATTTTTAAATCTATCATTTTTATGTCCAGCGTATAATGCGCATCCGTAAATTTTGATCCTATTTTTTGTATTAAAAGTGCGCGTTATACGCCGAAATAAGCGGTACTAATAAAATTTAATCAAATTTGTACATTCAAATCTTTGAGTAAGATTTATATCACAGCGTAAATTAATTAGATCCATCTGTAGATTTTGCGAAGCATTACTCAACTTTCGTTTTTAGTAATGAAAATGATGTAAAACTGGATTGGAAACCACTAAAATCTTAAACTTTTCCTTCAAATTCTTGTCGTAATAATGCTAACTAATTTACGAAAACATAACGCCGCGTTGCCGCTGAAGAGATTCAGAAAACGGCAATCACAGACTTAAAAAGGTGTTCCAAAAGATGAATTCTATGAACAAAATCAAGCAGCTTCATGAACATGCCAAGAGTTGCATAAACTTAGAAGGGCTATAACTGAAAGTCTAAAACGTAAAACTGCTGCTGTTTCTTTTAATTTCCTTCCATTTATACGAAATTTATAAACGCACTGTGTGCAAACTGAAAAATACTGGCCACTTTTCAGAAAAGGTAGTCCCTGGGATGCGGCCTACGACGTAGGGTTATTATATCTTATTCCTAATATACCTTAAACATTGCATTAGATTTTAATGAATACTTTAATTCCCCTCTTTTGAAATAATTTCAGCTAAATCGAGGTCAATGAAAGCGTTTAGATACGCGGAGATTCCCTTCTCTTTACGAAAAAGAATATTAAGCTCATTAAGAATTTGTGACCTAATTTCAGACTGAAACTAGACCAAATGCTAATTGCAAAAGAGTTGGTTTCAATCACATGGAGCATTCTATGGAAATTTTTGCGTACAGCTGATGCTGATAAAAAACGAAATTGCAAGTCATCGCAATGTATCGTAATCACACGAAAAACTCGTGAACTATTTAAACATCTTTCCTTAATATAACGATCTTCTTATGACAACCACCTCCCTAAGACGACAGCCTCTGAAAGTGACCAGTATCTTTGAGAACTTAAGTAAGTCTGTACAAAACGGTACATTCTACACACACACACACACACACACAAAAAAAAAAAGAAAAGAAAAGAACGGGGGAACCGAACCGTTCTATGCCTTCCGTTCTACTGCTCCGGTTGATGAAATTTAAGTTTCATTTTTAATGTCTCGAAAGCGCGACTTAGGATATATATTAGGTTTATATATAGGAATTGTTCCAATATAGGTATTTTGACACAAAATCGGACTTTTTCTAAAAAGACATACCAATTTTTATCCATATTTCTATTCTACGACTCGAATTATACCAAAGTGATAAGTTTTGTAAAAATCTCACGAGTATTTTTTAAAAATTGCCTCTCAAACTTTTAGCTCCTCGATGTTAATTCAATTTGGTATACAGTTACTAATAACTCTCTTTTTTCATTAAACTTACTTGATTCCTCCTTTTATAGTTCGAAATTTATGTTCAGTCCAAATAAAATTCGCATATTTTTATAATTTATTTCTTAAATCTATATTTTTATAAATTTTTCGACAAAATTTTAAATTTTAACCTATAAAATGTTTACCATCATCTTAAAGTAGATGTATTTCTAGGCCTACCTGCAAAAAGTTAGAGTTTTTTAATTCAAAATTTTCCAAGATATACGTGAATTAATACACTGGCGAGATTTGAAATTTGGCATATTTGTTACAAGCGACAATAACGCCAAATGTGGTTTACATAATTTGTTAAAATTATTTGAAAGAATGGTTTAGTTTATTTGATTACGGCAAGGTCTCGAGGGCTCTCTGCCTAAGAGGTGAAGGAAACTGGCTCATATACACGTTACACTTGGGGAAAAGCACGGAAGCGCCCATGCAACCAGTCCTTTCGCGAGATTCGAACATAACTACTAGTGTTTAGCGACTTTAACGCTCGGCCGCTACTGAGCCGTTATTTGAAAGAATGAAAGATACACTTTTTTTTCCAGTCGATAAGAATGAAAAGGGAAAAAATAGATTACCATAAATTAAGAATTTCGCCTAGTGAATTATTTTTGGTGCAACTCAAAAAGATGCGCCGACATAAATTTCTCTCCAAATTTTACAAAATTTAATATGAGGCATAATTTGAGTCGGTCATTCGAAATATGGGAAAAAAATCGGTATGTCTTCTCTGAAAAAGTTCAATTTTGCGTTGAAATACCTATGTTAGAAAAATGTTATATATAAAGCTATTATACATATATATTTATATCTTATGTCTAGCTTTGGGGACAGGAAAAACGCAATCGCTTATAAAAGGTTAGGTTAGATTATTCAATTATGGCAAAGCACACGAGGGCTATCTGCCTCAAGGGAGGGATGCCTTCGTGGAGGACTTTCTAAGGGAAACTGGCTCGTATACTCGTTACACATGGAGAAAACCATGAAAACGCCCATGCAGCCAGCCCGTTCGCGGGATTTGAACCTCGGACCGAACTACCAGTGTTCAGCGCCTTTACTGCTCGGCCGCTGGTGGAATCGCTTATAAAAAAATCCTGTTATTATTATAACACTGTGTAATACTAAAACACAAATGCATTGAGTGCGATATATACTATGCATAAATGAAGCACTGCACATGTACAGAAATACAAAGAACATTTAAACATTTTTATAATTATTTCGGAGCAGTTTAATTAACATTTGAAATGTAAAGAATACTTTTTAAAATATTCGACCTCATAACCTTTTTTCTGGATTTAATCTGCATCGTGATTTTTATAATAAAAGGGCATTTCATTTTCCCTTCGTTTGAAATAATAAACAGACCCTTTTTTTTATGATGTAAGTAATACATAAATTTGTTTTTCTGATTTAGGTAAACATATGGTTCATCATGAGTCACAATGTATTTCCATTTATCTCGTGCTAAATAGTTTTCATACATGGCTCTACAAATTGTTCTGCATCGAGGCGCATGCCTCAGCAAAGGCTGGTGAACACGATATTTGTTAGCTTTTTTAATATGTAAATCTTCGTTTATTATTTTATTTATTGTTGCTACAGATGTATTTAAAGAGTCTGCAATCGATTCCTGCGTCAGCGGATTTTCTCTTGTTATCAACGATTCAGTTTTAGAAACATTAGAAACAGTTCCTATCTTTTTCGAGCATTCGGCCTGGAGTCTTTTTTTTTACGTAAAAGTAACAACTGGCTGTTTTTCCTTTTCCGATTATTCTGCATATTTTCCAATTAAAAATTCGAATGCCATGCATTTCAGGATGCTTTTGAATTACAGAATAAGGACATTTCTCTTCGGAAAGCGCAAAAATATATTTCTCAATCACAGCTTGTTTACGTGCGAAATTTTGAAAGAACAAATTTAAAAGTAGCAGACGATATTTCTCATTTCAGATAATAAGCTGATGCCAAAATTTTTATTCCAAAACATTTATTTTTTTTTAATTCTTCATCGAAATCGTTTAAAAACGTGTAAACACACTCTATAATACAGAGATGTAAAAATTTATAACTATCCATATAAATAAGAAAACCCACAGATTTTAATAAAAGGAAACGCTTATATATTTATTTATTTGCTTATTAGTCCAAAGGGCCTTCGTCCCAGAAGGACTATTGTTTTCGTTTTGCGATTTTGAGTTGATTCACTATAAATGTGCAATTCACTTTTCAAATTGCTGCCACCAAATGTTATCGCACTGTATTATATTTAAAGAAATTAAATAATGAAGAATCTGCATAATTTTTTTATATTTCTCTAAATGTGTTAAAACTATCCAATTTTGAATAACGCCAGCCAATTTTGAATAACGTACGTTTCCACCCGAATTTCGAATTTGTTTTATTATCTATTTCATATTTTGTAAAATTTTATCGAATTTTTGATGAACAAACTCAACGATTTAAAAGCGAGCAATGGCAACACTCTAGGGGGAAAAAAAAACTTTTTATCTCTAGCGCGCGGAACTGTGTATCAGAAATTCTAAAGATATGCACATTTTAAAATTATTTTGCTATATTGCTGTTGAACTGAATTTTATGGTTTAAGTGCGAAGCGCATGATATTTAATAAATAAAGGTAACAAACAAAACGTTAAAAAAACGCCCCTTTGGACGGAATTTAAAATCGGAAACCTTTCATTTTTTTTTTTTTTAAATTTACAGTGTATGTTTGGACAGCGTCCTTCAAAATTCCGGGACCTAGACATTTGTCCCCTTTGTCTATGCTGTTGTCCGGCCCTGATTGTCTGCCATTTTTTAGTTCGTAATACACTGTTGATCACTATAGAAATTTGAAGTGATAAAAAATAATAAATTGATGCCAAAAATATTTGCTTTTTTTTAATTCTTTATCGAAATCGTTCTAAAATGTGTAAATGTATGTTATTAATCGTTTTAAAATGTGTAAATGTACGTTATTAATCGTTTTAAAATGTGTAAATGTACGTTATTAACCGTTCTGAAATGCGCAAATGTTTTTTTTTTTTTAATTCTTTATCGAGATCGTTTTAAAATAAATTCCAAAATGTATTTCCTCTATATTTTTCTGCTATCCAGATCGAAAGGAATTTTTCAACATATTATAACGTATCTGATTTTTGTTTGGGAATCGATTTCACTCCTTTCGCAACATTAACTGATTTAACATCGTCTTTGTTTTGAACATTTGTAGACACTATCGCATTTGGCATATGTATGCAATAGCTAAGTTCCGGATATGCATACCATCTTCATACTTTTCAGGAATATCTTTTTTTCACTTCCATAGTGATCCTAACTAATTTCTTCGTTGTTTGACGAGTCTCTTCATTAACTTTCCTAAGACTCAGTGTTAATAAATTTGCAAACAATTTGCATAAAAAAACACAAAATCGTTTGAAAATTTATAGTGCGGATTGTTAACTGAATAGTAGCAACAGGCGTCCTGAAGTCGAATTTCAAGACACTTTAATTCTCTATACGTAACGAGAATACAAGTAAATTTTCCTTAGAAAATCCTCCACGACGTATCTTTTATAAGGCAAACAACCGTCGCGTGTTTAGATATAATTCAGTTGGTCGACTAGTAGTTGGATGGATCTTGATAACAACTAAATTGTCCATTCTCTCACATCTGGCAAGAAAGTCCATTTTAATTCAATAATTTCACTTTTGATCTATAAAATTTTCAAATTAATTTTTGTAAAAGATAAAATTAATTAATTTTATATAATACCACTGTAAAATAAATTATTTAGATATTGCTTGAGATGAAAATTTGAGAAAGCCAAACGACAATACAAATTAATTAAAAATAATAATAATAATAAATCAACAATGATAAAGTTAAAACCTGTTGAGAATAATAATTGCAGGCTAAGTTACTGAGAATTGTATATTATATAAAATTAGACAAAATTCAACTTCAGATTGACTTTGTTTTATTTTTAAAAATATAGATTTCGAGGAGGCAAAGTATGAAGCCTCTCTTAGAGCAAAAGTATTTTGTCAAAGTATCGATGTAATCTGTAAAATCAAAGCTAATCTTCTATATATAAATCTGCATATTAGTTTTTAATTAATAAGCAAAAAATACAGTTGCATGATTTGATTAATCTTTACATATCTACCATATTTATCACGTATTCGATTTGTGAAAATATATTACTACAATAAAAATTTTACGGCCGAGCACCTATAAATTACGAAATTCCTGTTTCTATATTAATTCAAAATATAGCAATAAATTCTGATTCATTTCATTTAATTGTGAAACTGTTGTTCTCTCCTATTATAAAAAGAATATAAATCGAATATTTACTTCATTTTACTTATATAATAGCCACAAAGTCTAATCTGCATGCATTAATAGCAAAATAACATTTGAATAGTTTACCTATCTTAAATCATTTGGCACCAAGCCAAAATCACGAATCTGCATTTCTGCAGCTTCATTCACATGCATTTTCTGCGTTTTTTTTTTGGTAGTTTACACTGAGCTAAAAGTAAACATATTTCATAAAATAATTATTTAAGAACTTTTGAGCGGAAATGCAATTCCACTTTCCTCAAAGCCAAACAAACTTTAGCTTATTTTTCTCGAAACAAAGACTTCGACGATTCGGGAGTTTGCCGTGGTGCTGAAGCTATGCAAAATAATTTAAATGCAAAAGTCAAGTGGCACTTTTTTTTTTTTTTTTTTTTTATTTTAGAAAACTAACAGCTGTGTTGCCACTAAATAAAAACTACACACACACTGTTTCTCAATGCGAACGAGAATTTTAACTTTTACAGATAATCTCCGAGTTAATACAGCATCTTAGTGTCTAAAAAATAATTACGAAAGTTACATAAATTTATTTAAATACATTCTGTGATTAATTCATTTTGCCACAAACTGTCAAATTTGTTAACTGCTTTCATGGATAAAATTTAAGATCATAAAGTTAACTGACAATTTTTTGCATTATCTTAGAATACTAATTACTGTGTTGCCACGAAATAAAAAGTAAATACATATGCTGATATTGAATGAAAATTTTATCTTTTACAGATATATCTGCGAATTACAATGGCATCTTAAAAAGTAAATATACATTATTTCTCTTAGTGAACGAGAATTTTATATTCTACAGATATATAATTACGAAAGTTGCATAAATTTATTTAAATGCATTCCATGATTAATTCATGTTGCCACAGACTGTCAAATTTTCCAGCCGCCGTTTTCATAGAAAAAAACTGTGATCGCTAAGTCAACTAACAATTCTTTTCAGAATCTCCAAATACTAATCATTGTGTTGCTATGAAATAAAAAGTAAACATATTATTTCTCATAATGAATGATAATTTTATTTTTTACAGATATATCTTTGAATTAAAACGCATCTTAATGTTTATGGACTATAATTACTAATGTTATACAAAATTTATTTAAATGCATTACATGATTAATTCATGATGCCATAAACTATCAAAATGTTTAATTATTTTCACGGATAAAAATTAGGATAAAATATTTTTTAAACATTTCTCATTACAGTAATTCAAAATATTGTAAATTAATTGTTTGTAGGTGTATTATAAGACCATGTGCGTGTTGTTTGGTGGATCACGCGTGTGGCTTTCCTTTTTCTTTAATAATGGCTTGCGAGTCGCCGCAAAGAAAAATTAAAACACGTTTTAATTCTACAGTGCTTTTAGCTGAGCCTCACTCAGATATATCTGCAAAACGAACGATGCGGCAGTTAAAAAGCGGCAAAGCGCAATTGAGATTTCCTGCTGTGGCTGTGAGCAGTCCATTCATTGGCCAAGCAAAACACAACACCATGCAGATATCTTATACAGAGCTGAGGAGACTCACCATATAAAATCCTTACAGTGTGAACAGAATGTCGGTTGCTTGAAGAATCTTGGAATGAATTTATGGTTCTTGATGACCGAGACATTCTTTTTTTTCAAAGCACCTTTTCGAACGCGGGCTAGCTGGAAGTAGCTCGGTGTTGTTTGCGCGTCACTCTCGTCTGCCATCTTGGCCGACCGACGACAATCGCCCACTGAAATCGCATCTGCGTCAGGAGAGGAAGACGTTTATTTCCCGTAAACTAAGTCGCCAAGCGTGCCCAAAAAAATCGCCAATTGGTCACAAATAGCTTAGGAAGGTTGCCATTTTTGGCAGCTTTTCTCACTTGTTTTGCGTTTTGTTTTCCTGCGAGTGCAATTTAAACAGTTGCTTCGAGTAACGATCGATTCTAGCAAAGAAGACAAATTAAGCAGATTTGCGTTATGTCTTCAGACGTTCCATTCTAAATCATGAAAATTTTTTTGTTTTTTGGGGAGGAGAACTCGGGTTTAATTTTATCATTTTCAAACTAATATTTGGATTGAGTATTTGAAAGAAGAAAGAACGACAGTGTATATATTACCTTGAAGGAAATTTAAAAGAATAAATACAAAGCAAATTCTTTTATGATATAAATAATTTTTTATAAGCAATACTGTAATTAAATATTTATTTAAACTGAATTTTCCTACAATTTTAGTTAAATTGGTGGAAAAAAGTCATCTGTTGCTCTAGGAGAAGAAATTGTATGAATAAAATTAAATGAGGCCCCAGATTCTTTTATTAAATATTATGTTGTTTTTAACTACGTATTATGACTTTTTAATTAATTATACAAGGACGTGAAGGTTAATGAAAATTATTTATGTTTTAATATCAAAATGTTATTAATCTTAGCTACTTAAATCGACACACAACTTCTTAACATATTGAAACTATTATTAAGAACTACATTGATTTTAATGTCACGTTGATTTAAATGCTACATTGATTTAAATATATTATGGCAATAATAAATAATGTATTGTTCTAATTTGAAATATAAATTTAAGATCTTATGTCTTTCAATTTCAATCAATAGCATCAATTATTTAAAAGTAAAGCGTTGCTGTTTTCCGAAATAAAATACTTATTATCTTCCACGGGCCAGAGCGTTGCCATTCCGTAAAGTTTAAAACATTTAATGTTCAAATTTAATCTCTCTATTACTGATTAACAAACCAAGCGATTTAAACGCAATAAACGCAGTTCTTAAGAGCAATTGTTGTGCATTTTAATATGATTGTCTAAAATAAAAATGGATTTAGTACATGATATGACTAACTAGAAATACAATAACAGTAACTAGACTCGTTAAAATTATTATTAGTCCAAAGGGGCAATATTTCCTGAAGGACTATTAATTTCGTTTTAACATTTTTGAGTTGGTTCACTATAAATGACAGTTCACTTTTCAAATTGTTGCCACCAAATGTTAGGGTCCTGTATTATATTTAAAGAAATTAAATAAGGAAGAATCTGCATAAAGTATGTATGTTTCTCTCCTTGTGATAAAACAACGGTACCTAGAGCCATCAAATTTTGAATAACGTAAGTTTCCAACCGAATGTGGGCATCTGGATGCCCAAATTTGGAATTTGGAGTTTGTTTTATTATCGATTTCATATTTTGTAAACCTTTAACGAATTTTTGATGAACAAACTCAACGATTTCAAAGCGAGCAATGGCAACACTGTACGAAAAAAAAATTTTTTTTTGTCTCTAGCGCGCTAGACTGTGTGTCGGAAACTCTACAGATATGCTCATTTAAAAATTATTTTGCGATAATGCTCTTGAACTGAATTTTATGGTTTAAGTGCGAAGAGCATGTTATTTAATAAATAAAGGTAATCCAGAAAACGCTAAAAAAACGGCCCTTTGGCCGTAGTGTAAAATGTGAAAGCTTTGAGATTTTTTTACATTTTTACGTTTTATAACTATGTCAAGCGCCTAGTAAATACAAACTAACATTGAACTCAGTACTTTCAGTTGTTTTATTTTAATGAACATGCTTTTAACTTTGAAGTCAAAACGATCTGCAAAGTTTATTGTTTGTATGTATTGGGCTTATCAGAAAAATGCTAAGAGGCTTTTTTTTTTTTTTAATCCAAAAGGGCTATTTCCCTGAAGGACTGTTAATTTCGTTTTGGTATTTTGCGTTGGTTCTTTATAAATGTCGGTCGCTTTTCAAATTGATGCCACCAAATATTATCGCCCTGTATTATATTTAAAGAAATTCAATAATGAAGAATCTGCATAAATGCATATATGTTTCTCGCATTGTGATAAAACAACGGTACCTAGAGCCATCAAATTTTGAATAACGTAATCCTCCTGCGAATATGGGCATCTGGAATCCCAAATTAGAAATTTGGAATTTGTTTAATTATCGATTTACTATGTTGTCAAACTTTAACGAATTTTTTACTATCAAACTCAACGATTTCAAAATGAGCAATGGTAACACTGTATAGAAAAAACATTTTATCACCAGAGCGCGAAACTGTGTATCGGAAATTCTAAAGATATGCTCAGTTTGAAATTATTTTGTGATATTGCTGTTGAACTGAATTTTATGGTTTAAGTGCGAAGAACATGATATTTAATAAATAAAGGTAACACACAAAATGTTAAAAAAAACGCAAAAAACGCTCTTTTGGACGTAATTTAAAATCTGAGACATTTCAGTTTTTTTTTTTTCCCAAGCCCAGAGGAGCGTTAGTTCAGAAGGGTTATTAATTTCCTTTTGGCATTTTGCGTCAAATCACTGCATATGTCCGTATCACTTTTCAAACTGTTGCCACCAAATATTATCGTCCTGTGTTATATTTAAAGAAATTAAATAATGAAGAAACTTCATAAATGTATGTATGTTTCTCGCACTGTAATAGAACAATGGTGCCTAGAAACATCAAATTTTGAATAACGTACGTTTCCACCCGAATATGGGGATCTGGAAGCCAAAATTTGGAGTTTGTTTTATTATGGATTTCATATTTTGTAACACTTTAACGAATTTGTGATTAACAAACTTACCGATTTCAAAGCGAAGATTGGCAACGGAATAAAACATTTTTATCTCCAGTGCGCGAGACTCTCAATGGGAAATTCTAAAGATATGCTGTTTTTAAATATTTTGTAATTTTGCTATTGAATCGAATTTTATGTGGAGTTAATTGTGAAGACCGTGATATTCAATAAATGATGTTAACAGATAAAACATTAATAATAAGAAGACAAAGTGAAGTTTTATAGCCATTTTACTAAGAAAACTGAACATTGAAACAATGAACCCAGAAAAGACTGAAAAAATATATGCCAACACTTAACGCTGCGTCGAGAATTCTAAACGTATACTATGCTCTTTTGAAATTTTTGTCATTTTGATGTTGCATTTTATATGGCTTACTTCGGAAGAAAATGATTTTTAGTAATAAGGCAAAAAAGACAAAAATATGTTGTTTAGTAGGAGTGAGTGTAAAAGCAGACTGGCTGACTGCGAACCGAACGAAAACATTTCGTAATACAAAACCTTTATTACCCACTCCATGGTAAACTCTCGTAACCCAATGTGCATTAACGGCTACACCTTTGAAAAGTTTGAGGAATTTAAATACCTTGGTACTATATTAATGACAAAAATAAGTTACGAGCAGAAATTGATAATAGAATTAAAATGGCTCATAAATGCTCCTTTGGGTTAAGAAGACAATTAAGGTGTAATCTTATAAGTCGCAAATAAAACTATGAATACATAAGATACTACTACTACACTGGTGCGTAAAACTTAACATGTGTTCCTTTTGCCATAACTCCACAAAAAATTATCTGAGAGACATGAAATTCTCTTACTCCAATGGTTGCTTAGCACCGTTTCTCCATACTCAGCATCAGATTGTCCAACAGATCAGGAAGTAAGAATGCCCATTCCTCAATCAGCATCTGTTTCAGCTGTTGGGTGCGCGCCGGACGATGTAATCGTGCCGCAAGGCGTCTTCCCAAAGCATTCCACATGTGTTCTATGCGATTTAAATCAGGGAAGTACCCTGGCCAATCCATTCGAGTGATATCTTCCCTTTCCAGTAGCTTCTGAACAGCAGGAGTCCAGTGTGGCCGTGCACTATCATCCATAAAAACGAAGTCTGCTCCAGTGGCACCTCGGAACAAACGCGCATGGAGGAAGGATCACCTTCTGACAATAGCGATCTCCGGTTACAGAACCTCTGTCGTAAACGTGGAGCTTTGTCCATGGAGCATAATGCCTCTCCAGGCGAGAACTCCAAGACCACCGTAACGGTCTCTTTCCGTGATGTTACTGGAATGAACCGTGTCCCGACCTCTCTCAAAATCAATTGATGTTGAGAATCTCTTGCGGACTAAAACGACTCTCATCCGTAAAGAAGATACTACTCCATTGATGAAATGTTCAGGTTTATGCTCCTTGAACCACGCTAATCGGTGGCGCCGATGGCCAACTTTCAAAGGGATGCAGCGTTCAAGACGGCGGGCGAATAGGCCGACTTTGTGAAGGCCTCTGGACACAGTAAACCGCGACATTTGTTGCCCTGTTGCTGTACACAGTTGTTGAGGCATGGCGCTTACTGACTGGTTTCGGGCTCTTTTCACCTACAGGACGATATATTGGCCATCCACTGCACTTGTTTTCCTAGGGCGGCCATCAGCAACCTTTCTAACAGCTGTACGTATGGTTTGTAAAGCTCTCCAAGGGCGCGAAACGACACTTTTGTTGATTCCAAACTCTTGAGCTAGTCACACTACGTCCCAGCTTTCCGGTCATTCTTCCACGTGTGAAGTCATCCAGGTGACTTCTTCTAGCCATATTTCACGAATGAACTCACTTTCACTTGCATATAATGCCTTTAATTACGTCTCCATCCTCCCTTTTATTGCAGTCTTGAGTTGAGCGCGTCTACTGCACGCGTTTTGCGTATGCTCATGTCGCCTGTGACGTTTTGTTCCTGACATTTGCATAAGCATGACCTTCCTACTGATTTGCGCATTCATTGTACTGATGGCAAGAACCTCTTTTCTGCAATTTCATGGCTATCTGATTAAAATTTACATTGTTGCTTAAGTTTTGCACACCAGTGTACTTATTTTACTTTATGCAAATGAAACGTAGACTAACAACTCTTACTGAACATGTTTGAGAGCAAAATCCTCAGAGCAGTCTTTGACTCAGTACAGGAAGAGGGACGTTGGAAGCTATAGCTTTGAGCTGTACAGGCTTTATGGGCAACCACAAATAACACAAGTCATCCGTAGTAATAGATTAAGATGAGCTGGGCCATGTTTGGTAATCCCACTAAGATCTTGACATTTAAGAAACCCGAGGAATTCCGAGCTAAAGGAAGATCGCCGACTAGATGTTTAGATGACACTAAAAGTCTTGGAAAATTTCAAAAATTAAAAATTGGAGATGAATCGCTGCAGACAGAAGACGTTTGAAGAAGCGCGTGGTTGAGGCAACCAAGGCTTGTAAAACGGCTGTAAGCTGTTGTGCTTGTGAAGAAGAATTTTTTCCTGACAGAGAAATTGCATAGCTGTATATCTGGCCATGTTAAAATCAAAGACATTAGATTACATGCAGTTATTCTGTCAGCCGTCGAAGTTTAGTCAGAAAACGGAGAGAAAGAGTATAGTGGTCGGGGTTTAGAAAGCAGCCGTACCTAGTTGTGTAACTATCATTGAAAAATATATTCCGTGTTCTGGTTATGAAAGTTTCAGGAGATGCTAAAACTAGGGCCCTGCAACAAGCAAGCAGAGCATTCTTCCGTTTTTAATGCATAAATAAGCAATCTTAAAAAAAGATCTAAAAAGTATCATTTCATTTTCCACGACAAAGGTAAGTACGAAAAAATTTCATGTGGACACGCCAAGTTTAAGGCTATTTTTTATTGAAATTTTTGTAATTTTATTTAAAGAATAAAACTAATTAAATACATTATTTTAAGTTAGTAAAAGAGAACATATAAGCCTCATGGTGTAATCATTCTCACCTCCATGGGATTACGAGCGTTGCGATCCGACAAGCTTTTCTGTTAATCTCTTTTGTTGACCAAATCTCTTGCTTAATAGATTTCTTTCAAAGTTAAAATTGAAAAGAAAACGCAACCACAAAATGATAATTTAAAATTCAGAAAAAAAATATTTGCATTGTTTGCCTTAAGACTGGAAGTTGAAATTTTGTAAAATTTAATAATACGTGTCTCGTATTTAGCAATGGGGGTTGTAACATTATTTTTAAGCCCCGCCCACTTCGAGACACATCCGATTCGCCATCTGAGTTCTGCGCACTGTACTGTCTGTTTGTTCTGCGTACTGTTTTAGAGAAATTCCATGACGTATTTTGAATTATAAATTTGTAAAAGTTGAAAGCAGTTCTTCTTTCTAAACTAAATTTTCTATGCATTATTTATGATGTTTCAAAACGCAAGTTGCCTCAATATGTTTAATATCTAATTTTTTAACGTGATACCCCTGAAATCGAAAAATATAAACCGTAAAGAAAACTTCTAACGTAATATTAAAATGAGGCAAGCAAACAACTTTAATTTTGAGTTTTATTCAGAATCTGTACTAAACTTAGGTTTCTTTTTTTGCCTAACAAATATATCTTACTTTGAATTGCAGCAACGCTGGATTTGAACCTAATTTTGCATTATTTAAGTTTTATTATAAAAATTCTTTTATTCAGTACCTGAAATCAGGTCTCCTTAGAAATACTTCTTTTTCTCTTTTGCCTTAGAAGCATATTGTTACGTTTTTTTCCCTCTTCTTCGTACGTACATTAAGGGTTCGCGGATTTGGAGTGATTAACGACGACACTAGATGAACTATGAAGACACACTTTATTGGCCAGTATTTTTCAAGACAGCTCCAAAATCAAGCTTACAGTCTTCGAAGAACTAGACATGTTGAGACACTAACTAACATGAGAAGAAGTAAACATGCTGAGACAATCAGCCGCACAGCCTTCACGCTATCAGGCTATAACGGTGGAGACAACTTCACAGCAAAGTACCAGAGTACAGCTCCCAACTCTGCTCAGTCGTTCTCGGAACTTCACGTACTCTCGAGACTCTCCACACTACAACTCGCGATGCACTCGACGATACACTAGAGTATAGCTCCCGACTGGGTTCGGTCGTTCTCGGAACTCAACACATTCTAAGATAAAACTCGACGATGTACTGACTAGCGATGCACTAAGAGACTCGCTCGATGCACTCGATGACCAACTCGACACTAGACTACACACTGACTCACTCTTCGCGTACCAGCAGGGTTTATATAGCTTTTGGCTTGTGTTCGAGAACATTCTGGGCTGAACCAGCAAGAATTCATTCCAGAAAGTTCTCCATCCGTCTTTGGCATATCGCCAATTTTATCGCTAAATGTCGCCAAATGGGCGATTTCTCCCCAAATATGGCAACCTTGCCTTCCCTTGTCATTTTCTGGCAACCTTAAAGCTGCTTTGCGAGGAAGCTATCTTACCGCACTTGGACATTTCGTAACACTATATACAAATTCTAGATCATTATAGACAAATATGTTATTAATATAATTAATAGCCAATAGCAAACTATTCTTCTGCTTAGGCCAACTGATAGAAAGAAGCTGAAAATTTTGAACTCAAATATAGTATAGTATCTTGTGTAGTTATCTTCTTACTATAAAAAATAATATATTATGCTTAAATTACCATAAAATAAATAGTTGCATTAAATACAGTTCTGAAGAACTGATATTTATATGTAATGCAGGAAGTAAAATTCGAATTAAACAGCAGATGCTTAAAAAGTAGGATAGTTAGAAATTCCTTATACTTTTTTTTATTAAATAACAATATTTCTATAAAAAATACACTGACAATTATGAATGAAGTTGTTTTAAACCTTTCATATTGTTACGAATTTCACATTTATTTGGCTATTTATTTAGAACTGTAATTAGATTTGCTTCATGTTGCCTTAGCAACGCAGACGATTTTTGAAGAGAAAGCTACGTCGAAAAAGAAATAACAGTAAAAAATAAAAGAGCGCGTGCATTTAATGCTTAATAAATAAATATCTCGTAATTACTGTTGCCATCCAGAAAAATCTAGAAAAATCGTGATTGTTCTACTGATAATTAAAAAGCTTATAAAAGCCGAGGTGAAACACCTCATCTCAGTTAGTTGTTGTTGTTGTTGCTGTTATACTTGTAGCTGTAAAAAGCGAACCGCTGTTTGTTTACTTAATGCTGTATTGATTGTAGCGATTTCGCTGTGAGATAGAACTATTTTATCTGTTTTGAACTGAGTTTTTGCTAAACGTTTGAGATATTGTGATATTGTGCGAAGATTTGTGAAGAAATATTTCAGCATTTTAATTTATTTCTTGTGGAAAGAATAAATTTTTGTTAACTTTTTTACGACTTGTGCATTCAATATATAACGAACCCGTACGCACGTAACAATATATTAATCCAATAACCGTTTTTGAAAGATTTCAGTTCTTTGTAAATATCAAGTGCAGAAGAAAAGTAGCCCGATCTCTCGAGTCATTAGGTTATTTAGAAATAGGAGAGAGGAAAAATGAGTAATGCGCTCGTCCGGAATAGAACCACGGACCTCTCGTTACGCGTCGAGCGGGCTGACCACTACACCACGAAGGTATGCGAAGAAGGCGGGAGAAATACCTTATAGATCTTGTGGTAAGGGGGAAATTCACGGAGGTAACAGAAAATACAATGCATTTTGTTCGTACCTGATGTTTAGTTGAACTGACCTAAGTTTCGAGCAAAGAATCTATCTCCTTAATTCTTTGGTTCAAGTAACAAGTTCGTCAACTTATTTTCATATTTAGAGCTCTAACAGAGCTACGACTCTTCCGAAGAACAATCCTTCACTGCAATAGAAGTGCATATGAATAGAAAGATTAAACTAAATTAAATTTTCAAAAATAAACTAATAATCAGTTTGTTGAATATACTGGCGAATAAGGATTTAAAGTTTTTGTTTATTCAATGAAGCGTGATAAAAAGGGCGTTCTGGTCACTTTTTTGTTTGATCTTTAGCAATTCATTTTCTAATAGTTCCAAAGAACAGGGACAGGGAAAAGTGAATGGAGCACCAGAACTTCGTCAGTTACTTTTACAGGTATTGCTCCGCGGCACTACTGTACCCGCTAAGCGTTCCGTTGACCCGCATCAGAAATCAACCTAGCAATACATTTACAAAGATACTTTACATTAGTTCCAAAGAACAGAAAAAAGTGTGTCCTAGTATACAGTACTTCTGTGCGGCTGTTTGCTATAATGTATCTACCCAAATTATATGGTATCTGAAATGGGCGTATTCCAATCGGACCAACAGGAAGTCTCTTCAATTGCTCGAAACTCTTCTTAAAACAGATTTCAGATAGTGCTTGGTATGTCAGGAACAATAAAATAACTATGACTCCGAATTCCCTTACAGTGCTAAGGGTCCTATGACCGTTCTGAATAAGTATCTTCAAAGTGTGTTACTTGAACAGATTTCATTGCTTAAGTTTTGTTCTTCCTGCATCATGTTTATTTCAACATTACATCTGTATTATTATTTTTCATTGCAAAAATCTCTTTTGTGCTTACATTATTAATTACGTGTATTCTGTATTATTATTACGAATGTCAATTTCGCCTGAAGTGGCCTTTCTTAACCTTACGTATTTATTTGCCTTAACCTTATTTTTTATAACGATAACTCGCAATTATGTATTGTACTAGCTGTTACCCGGCATGCGCTGTAGTGCTACTTAAAGAAAAGAAAGTGTTCGTGTTTTAATTCTGTTTCTTGAAATGCTTTTGGATACACAATATTTTTTTTCCTTCTGGTGCGCGCAATTTCACTTTTCTACCCACAAAGCAACATACCTGGCGCTTCATTCTTAAATTTGAGGACTCTGTTATACATTATAATTTATTCATCTCTCCAACGGCCACACTTGGATGAAGACTGTAATCATAATTATCATCGTAATAGAATGCAACAAGATTTAAATCAGCCTGCAGTGTTCGTCTAGATCGAGCGGTGCGTACTCGAATATTGTTTCCCGTTGCTCGTTCGTTTCATACGAACGGGCTTGATGAGTACGTACTCGAACGTTCTGCAGTCTAGCTTCCCGTTGCTAGTTTGTTTCTGAAGCTCGTGATGTCCCTCTTTTTTTATCGCGCTTAAGGTGCCAATCAAGCAACCGATTTTCGCTTTAGTGGCATAATTGATTTCACAGCAAAAATAACGTTCTGTGACGACAATTACAAATTCACTTTCAAAGACAAAGAAAATGAATGTGATTTTGTAGAGTCGTTAGGTATTTTTGAAAGCAGGAGAGATGAAATGAGCAATGCCCTCGTCGGGACTCGAACCACGGATCTCTCGAGTACGCTCCGAGTGTGCTGACCACTACACCACGAAGGCGCGCTAAGAAGGCGAGAAAAATATCTTATATACTCCCTCTTTTAAAGGGCGACTGGGGATTAGGGACCCCAATCGCCAAATCCTGGTGGTGGAGAATCAACATCCACTACCTTTTTTAGTTCGGGCGCCATTGTAAAGATATTAGTGTGTTTTTTTTTAAAGCAGAAGATGTGAGAAATGAGCAATGCCCTCCCCTGGACTCGAACCACGAACCTCTCGAATACGCGCCGAAAGTGCTGCCCACTGCACTACGAAGGCACGCTAAGAAGCTGGGAGAAATACCTTATAATGCAATAAACGCGCATGTTGATGCGTGTGGGTTATTGGGTGAAAAATTATTTATTTTACGCTTTGCTGAACGATAATACACTTTGGAATATTTTAATTTGGGCAGTGCAACACATTTCTCTTAAATAGCCAAGTTTTTCATTAAATTCGAGTCAAATTAATATAATTGTGTTTTTCCGAGTTTCCTAACAATTTTTTTTTATATCGCGGAGTATTTTGATTAAATTTGAAACATATATAGCTTATGCCTTTGCCCAGTGGCACTGCAAAGCTTTCAGATCGCTGAGTTTTAAATCAGAAGTTCGTTAAATCAGCGCAAAATATATGTAAATTGATTTTTTTTAAACGTAGACTTCGACCTTCCCCAGGACCCAGAAAAAAATTGTAGAAGGTTTGGTGACCATAGCTATAGTAGTGTCTGAGCGTATCGCGAACAAACAATCATTCTTCTTTATATATAGAGAGAGAGATTTGTTACTGACATTTACACTATCGCTACTTTCTAAGGCCCGACTGCTAAGAGCATGCTTTCTCCCTTGTTCTAGCTTCATCTTTGACGGGGGTGTAGGTATCTGCATATATTTTGATCCACTCGTAATAAGCAAAAATGAAATTATCTGTTAGCAAACGAAATTAGAGAAATTGAAACGGGGAGCACACTTTCTCGAATTTTAATTTTCTTCTACTTTCAATTGAAAGAACTTAGTAGTGGCAATTTATCTGTTTGACATATGACTGTTGATAAATCTTTCTGCGCATGGATACTCATGGAAAGATGCATTTTTGGTTTTCATGTGTTTGAAGTGAAGTATGACACGCAAAAATATCTGTAATACTATAGTAAATGTTCGATAAAATATACATTTTCACTGTAGATGAACATACTGTGATACAGAGCTTTAGGGTGATGTCATAGTGAATTTTACGACGCTATTACCAGCATCTCAAGTAATCCCGGCAAGGTGAAACCTCCAGTAGAACGAAGTAGTGTCACACGAATAAGTGTCCAGTAATGTCACACGAATAACCCCCAATAGAACCGCTAATGCCGCCCAACAGAGATAGTGGTTAGTGATTCTGACTGCTGTACCGAAGGGCCCTGTTTCGAATCCCCGAGAAGGCATGGATGTTCGCTAAGGTATAGTGTCTGCGCAACATCGGGGCACTCGTCGGGCCGAAAGTCCTCTCGATAGGCAATCTCATGATGCACATAATGTTAATCAGGATTATTGGGTACATATGGACACACAATCCAAACCATTTCAGCTCATGCAAATAGCAAATAAATAATGTATGAAAACAAGCAATGAGTGTGTTAGTTTATACTATGAATGTATTTATCAGAACTGAATATTTATGCAATGAACCTGGTGTATTTGTGTAGGTCCTGCATTCCGTAAATCTTAATAAGTCACAATAATTACGTCGCTAATTTTAACACTGAGGTATTCCATCTGCCACAATTACGATACACTGGAAGACGTTATCAGATCAGTGGTCATTCCTGGTGGCGCACAGTGGTAGGGGAAGAGGGGTAGAAAACCTTCGGACTCGTACGCCCGGGATGTTGTCCTTCAAAATTGGCGGCGGAACTAAGTAAAGTCGTGCTGTAACCTGCGTGGTGCCTAAGGCTCCTAGGCGCAGTCTTACTTCCTTGCCAGGATGAATTTCGTGGGATTGCCCTGATATCTGGCAAGCGATATTAGTCACAACAACAGTTTGTTAATACATTATGACACAAAATTTATGTCTCTGTTTCTAATACATAAGAGATAAAGAAGTATTACTAAAAGAAATTTAATTTTAGGTAATGGAGAAGTTCCTTCCTTTTTTTAATTGTGATGAAATAACTAGTTTTAGGAAATCTTAAATAATAAAAGGTTAAGTAAACCATAAAAAGTTAAGTAGTTTGGCACAAATTTTCAATAAAACTCAAAACTAAAGTTGCTTTTTTGCCTAATTTTAATATGACATTGGTGAGTTTCTCTTCCAACTACAATTGTATTTTAGGTTTGATTGGGGTTCACATTAAAAAATTAGAAACTGAATTAAGTATTTGGCAGCAATTTACATTTTTATGTAAGAATCTTGGATCATTCCAATGAAAATAATGAAACTGTGTAACTGTGCTATGAGCACAAACGCCAGCTAGCTCTCAGAGTATTTATTAATAGAGCACGGAAACAGTTACAAAGAAAATATACATCAAAACAGATACAGCCAAACGGAACACTTAACATTTAGAATTTTCATTTGAGTCATGGAGACGTAACATTAGAACCTCATTGCAGCTGGAGGTCGACTGGCTGTAAGTTATTCTCTTCGCCACTATATGGCGTTCGATAAAATAGTAGTTCGATAAAATAGTAGTTACAATTGTTGATGAAGCTTTCATTAAATCAAACTTATACTCTTCTCACTTTGTTGTAAAGAAAAGAAACATGGGCATAGATAAAATACAAGCGGGCTGATGCCAAAGCAAAATTTATAAGTTCTATGTATCCCTGAAAAGAAAATGTATAAAAACGTTTCAATATGAAATGTTTCGGCTTTATTTTGGCTTGATTAACAATTTTCGTCCATACAAAATAGGGTTGTACCAGTGTTTTCGTACATACTGTTCCGCTGTCCGACTCCGAATCCTTGATCATCATGAGGAAAGAAAACTACATATGTAATCGGTTCCAAATTAGGATCTAAAGTACTGATGTTAATGAGACCAACACCTCTTGCATGTATTACAATATCTCTGTTTGATGGAAGAACACCATCTGCATTCTTGAAAACAACAGAAACTTTATTTTTTCTTGGAGCGTTGTAACGTCCTCTGTGCTCACCTGTAACAATACTTTCGCCCTCGATATACATTTGGGCAGCAGCAGTTTCAGTACATTGCTCGCGTAGAGATCCTTCTTCAAATTCTCTTCAGCATCTTGTAGACTTCTGCATATGGATTCACATTCCTTTACACTACGTCCAGTTGCATAAGCAGCTCAGCATTGAGAGCACCATTTCCAAGCATATTCATTCTCTTTCTGAAGGTTTGACCCGAATCTAAAATATGCAGCTGGGCATACAGTTCTTGATCAAGATTAGGTGGATGAAGGTGGTTTTCTCGATGATATATGGCACTGCAAAATCTAAAACAATATAGGGACCTGAACCTGTAGGCATTTCTATATTGGCACCCAAGGAAGCAAAACTAAGAAAACAGTTATAAGTACGTATGTTAGCAAAAAAATCTTCCGAAAAGTGGTGGTTCCCATTCATTAAATTACGCCATTCTTTTGGATATCATCTTTCAACTTGTACAATTTTTCCATTGTGACAGCAGTGCACATATTTTCCGTGTTTCTTTCTCCTGGAAAGAAGACTCCACTGCAGAGATAGGCTTCTATTGAACCGACACTATGTTGCTCGACGTAAACTTCGAGTTCAAATCTTCCTGCATTCTGAAGAGTGCTACGTGAATATCGTGCTGTATTCAGGGCGAAGCCTGTCTTCTTGTATAGCCATTGTTTCTTCGAATCGGACTTGTCTGTTATGTGAAACGTCTTGCTTTCGTCGTTTAGTGGCATCCTGTTCTAATTCTTCCACTCGAATTTGACGATGATGCTGAGTGTTGTGTCCTTCTTCTACTTGCAGCTTCTTCTGACTCTTCATCACGCATATTCTCTTAACGCTTCCCTTGTCTGAAGAGCTTTCTACTTGTCTCTGCTTCAATTTCTTGAGCACGCAATGTTTCCTTAATTTCTGCTGGTCCACTGATCTTCGTATTGCTTTCTTCAGCGCGTAAGTTTTCTTGTTGATATGCTTGCCGAGTCTCCTAGCCGTTGTTTCTTTAGTTTCTTGAATACGTAAGTTTTCTTGTCGTTGTGCTTGCCTGCTGTGTCTCCTTCTCGGTTCTCTTCGGTATTTTTCAGCACAGAAATTTCCTTATCGTTCTGCTTGCCCGCTCACTCTCCTAGTGGGTTCTTCTTCGTTTTCTGTAGATCGCCATAACTTTTATAATTCAGCTCTTTGCCTTCTAAATGCATCTTCCATAATGCCTCTTTTGCGTTTTGGTATTTTAATGAATTTAGAAACAAATAGGACTGACTAAAATAATTATTCAACTTAAAATACATTAGGAAAACATTATGTAGCTACAAAAGTTTAAACTGTACTGAAAAAGAAAATATTTAATAAAAGAAATTAAATACTTACAAATAAAATGGTTAAAATTCCATAATCGGGGTGAGCGCCAAGCTCGGAGAGAGTTTTTTTATTTGGCGAGTATTTAATTTGGTTGTGGTTTCCTGCTGTATGTTTTCTTGTATCGAACTAGAGCTTTATTTTGGTAATTGTAAGAGCGCGAATTTAGTGTAGCCAGAAGATTTTTTTAAAAATTTAATTTTGAAATACGGTGTTTGCTTTTAGAAGTTTTACTGTTTAATATTATTATTACATATATGTTTAATATAATTAGTCCAAAGGGATTTAGTCCCGAAGGACTATTACTTTCGTTTTGCGATTTTGCGTCGATTCACTCTGAATGCCCGTTTCACTTTTCAAATTGTTGCCACTAAATGTTATCGCTCTGCATTAAATTTTAAAAAATGAAAAATCTGCATAAATGTATGCATGTTTCTCGCATTGTGATAAAACCTAGAGCCATCGAATTTTGAATGACGTAATCCTACTGCGAATATGGGCATCTGGAAGCCCTAATTTTGAATTTGAAATTTGCTTTATTATCGATTTTATGTTTTGTAACATTTCAACGAATTTCTGATTAACAAACTAAATGATTTCAAAGCGAGCAATGGCAACACTGTACGGAAAAAAAAAAACATTTTTATCTCCAGCGCACGAGACTTACGGAAATTCTAAAGATATGTTCATTTTAAAATGATTTTGCGATATTGATTTTGAACTGAATTTTATGGTTTGAGTACGTAGTACATGATATTTAATAAAAAAAGGTAGCACACGAAACGTTAAAAAAACGCGCCTTTGGACGTAATTTAAAATCTGAAATCTTTCAGATTTTTTTTTTATTTATATAAATATTTGCAGAAGGTTAAGCTGTTGTTGGTGGGAGAATGTTAGTTTTCAGATGGCGTGAAGTTTATAATTTATTAATGTTCTCATTTAATTTTATTTAGTTAATTTTTTTTAGTTTTGTTTTTTGGATGTGGCAATCGGAAGATGTGGAATATTTAAAGCTTTGAAGTTTTGAACGAAAATTGTTTAATGTGTTGAATTTTACGACGATAGTAACTTGAATATTTTAATGAGTTTATGATGCATTCATTATTAGTTGATTTAGATATATTAACTTGGCTGATAATTTTGGAGTCCGAGGAAAGTATTATACGATTTATTATTTTATTATTTACTATTTTATCATTAATTACATAGATAGGATTATGTTTTTACTAGCAAAGCTGATGGACTTTGTTTTACTTATATAGTATTTTATCATCTCATTTTACTATTCTGTTTACATAAAATAACGGCGTTTCACTAATCAAAAACTTAAAAGTTGCTATTCTGTTTACGCTTAAAAATCACATTCTAGTGCTTTCATTGCCGCCAAAAAAAAATTCACCAAATTTTGAAGGCCAAAATAGTTTGGTGCCCTCTTATGGAATTTTAGTCAATAAAATTATTAAAATGCATTGAAAAACTGAAAATAAAGGCAATTGAAACCAACTGAATACAAAACGAGTAAAAACATTTCAGTAGAATGAAATCAGTTCATTCTTTCCAAACATCAACCAATTCGTAAATAATGTTTTGTTGCCAAACCAGGAAATAAAAGCATTTCAGATCACGTATGACGTCATGATTTAAATTTAACAGCTTTAACACAACAGCTTTTTCTTAATATCAATAAAAGGATTAATGTGGCAGTAACATATGTATCAATTATCGGAATCTGAAATAAAAAAGTTGCCAACAGTAACTAGTTAATTAAAATCCTGATATTAACGAAAAATGTTCGACGTACAATGCCGTCGCATACAATCGCATGCTTTCTTCAACGTCATAATAAGATTTTATATAATAATAATATATTTAATTTTCGCAATGCTATTTTCATTTCATATTTTGTAAAACTTAGAAATGTTTTATTAACAAACGCTACGATTTGAAAGCGAACAATGACAACACTTCTCAAAATAAAGCAGATATATTTATCTCCAGCATGCGAGACTGTTGCCACTTTGAAAATGAGGACGAAAATCAGCGTTTTTAGAGTTTTTAATTAATATCTCCGCTAATTAAGTTCGTACAAAGATGAGAGTGGTCGAAATGTCTTTCCACGAATTTGTGGAATCTGGGGGTACCTCTCTCGAAGCTCAACTCCCCGCCGTTCTGGCGAAGATAATGCCAAACAACAAACAGACGGGCACAGATTTTAATAGTACACGATCAGACATGGCCAAAGGGCGGCTGGCGAGCTATTTGCGATCCTTTGCTATCTGAAAGGCGACTTCTTTTGGATAGATATAGTTTAATTTTTTTATACAAATTGAATTTGAAATAGAAATCACGCAGTGTCACATTTATTTATTAATATCTAATTTAATTTCTGATATTACGTGTGTAACAATTGGATAGATTTCAATAGTGCCACGTTTATTTATTAATCGCTAATTTGATTTCTGATATTATGTATGTAAAATTTGATAGATTTCAATCTGTTCACTGCTGGCTTATCGTCAGAGCAACAAATACATAAAGTTACAACTAGAATAGTATTTACTATTCGGGTTTTATGTTACATTTTTAACAGTTAATGGTCATTGGAATACACTAATACGAAGTTAATCTAAAACGAAATGCTAATATTTTCAATTTATTATTTTCCCTGATATTTTTTAAGTTAATTTTACTTCAGGCAGTATCTGTTTACATTCTTGTGTGATACCATTGTTCACAACAGTTGTGAACAAGTTGAAGATTTTCTATTCGTTGTAGGGTATCACTTTTATTCAGTACTCTAACGGCGTGAGTAACTGCTGAAGAAACCTGTAAAAATTCTGCTCTTGCTGATATTGTGATATTGTCTTGTACTATGATCTTGTGGACAGATTTAGCTCTTTCATCATTAATTCCGAATAAGGTTATGTCCTCAGAGGTAGAATGCAGTTCGTTATTTTTAAAATCCAAAGAAAAATTTTATTTCCTTAAAAAGTCCAATCCGAGTATGCAAGGGTCTGTAATCTTTGCTACATAGGCCGTGTGATGCTAGGCGGCACTTCCAAACGCGATGTTAACGTTTATGTTTTCTTCGATGTCGATCTTCTCACCGGATACAGTTTGGAGGGTAACGCAGGGCGGCGTCTAGATAAGTTTACTTTCCATTTGTTGAGCCAAACATTTTCTGATGATGGTAACATCGGCTTCTCTGTCGATGGTCATATTGCAGGGAACTTCGTTGACATGTCCCATGATGACGGGTACATTACTGCCGCCACTCAGTGCAGAAATCTCAAGCGCTTTAAACTGGAGCTTTTCATTATCTGGTTACCTCCACCCCGCGAGATGGCCACTAATTAATTTCTCTCCTTCTTGTTCCCTCCTTGCTCCCTCCTCCCACTGGAAGGATGACTGGGATCAGGCCATTCATTGACTTTTCTCTACTGGTTCTTCGCTCTCCGCGCTGTTGACAATCACAGTAGGAAAATCAAGTATCAGGGAAACCTCTCGCCTTCTATTACTCAGTCAAGATGAATTGATAAGGATGATTACCACTTCTAAATTATTCTGGCCCTCATTTCGACGCAAAATTAAGAGCTTGCTAAGTTTTACTTTTTTTCTCACTGCAGAAGGCACTTAATCTAAAGGATTATATTACGCTTTTGCAAAATTCCCGCATTTCATGAACCCATCTTCTCATAATATTTTAATCTTTAGATGATTTGGAGGTACAGACATTATGCTGATGAACTTCCTTGATCCTTGATCCTTCTTTTCAGCATCGCAGTTCCAGCACTTTAGTGTTTGTTTCATGTCACTCCTATTCCGCCTCAAGGCATTGACTTGTCTAGTTAAATCGTCTAAACGAGCAGTCAGTTGATCCACTGCCTTTTGCACCTGAGCGGCTATGATTGGATGGTGATCTCCGCGAGTCGCTTGCTGGGCTGTCTCGAATTTCATGGTGTACACCAGAGCGCATTTTTTAAGTCCTTGATATCCACCATTCGTAGAGTTTTCTGTATTTGAGGATTCCGGATGCCGTCGATAAGATATTGCAGGACAGTATTTCTCTTGTTTCTCTTGGGCACTCCGTAAAGGTAAGATGAGAAGAACTTTCAACATCCATGGCGAGCTGTTGGAGTGCTTCAGTGGGCATCTCTTGACGGGATTTCAATTGAAGCCTACTGTAGTCTTTCAAACATTTCTCCCCAAAGAGCAGCTCTAATGCACCGGATAGTGCTTCGAAATCTAGGCTTTTGTTTTCTGGGAGAGTTTGAAGGTTTTTTTACTGCTGCGCTTGCTGTCAGAAAAGGGGCGAGATGGCAGGCCTTAGCTTGGGAATCCGATCCGTTCGCTTCCGCAATTATTGAAAATCTTGTCTTATATACTTGCCAAGAGGTCTTCCCATCAAATGTGGATAACTTCAGGGAGGGACGAGCAGACATGGGTAAAAATTTAAAACCATCCGAATTGCTCCCTTCTATCGCTGCGAATTTCTTAAAGATATCAACTTCTTTAGCTATTGCAGAAACCCTGTTATCAATTTGTTGTTCGATTTGTTGTTGAAGAGCAGAAATGCTTTCTTCAATTTCTCCAACTTTGTTTTCAACAGTGTCAATTCTGTCTTCTATAGCTTCAAATTTGTTTTCTATGATGCAGGGGATTTCTTTTTCCATTTCCTCTTGGCTCACATTCATTTCTTCTTTAACAATCTCCATCTTTTCTTGGATGGCTTTCATCTCTTCTTTAACAGATATTTCCATCTTTTCTTGGATGGCTTTAATCCCTTCTTTAACACATTTTTAGCCCGCTTTCATCTTTTCCTTAACGTATTTCATCTCTTCTTTAACAGAATCTTTCATGTCTTCTTTAAATGTTGCTCGCCCAGCTTCCATCTTTTCTTGGAATACAACAAAAGCAGTGACCAGCTGTCTCAACTGTTCTTCCGTGGCTCTAGTGAATGGCATTGAATCCCACTCCCGACCCCAAAGCATGCGTACGGGTTCATGTTTATTGTTGTTATTGTTTCAAATCCCCTTGGGGCAGGAAAGCCTACACCAATTCCAAGAGACCTTGCAGCACAAGTAAATCGTTGACGTCGTCCTGCTCAGCCGACAGCTGTCTCAGGGAGACGTCTATACAATCCAGTAGGCGAGCGGGAGATGCAGGGAGGGAATATGCACGCGAGGGGAAGGTCTTTTCTCCTTCTTTGAATTTCATGCATCAAAGATGCCCACTTCTGAATCTGGACATGGCCGTTTGGATAGGTCTAGATCTTTTATTCAGAAGTGACAGGCCTGGTTGTTTAGCGAAATACCATTGGTGAACAGGAGAAATTTTCCATGCCATGTTAGTTTTATGTTTGTAATAGGAATGAATTTCAGTTGGGCATAAATCAGTGGAAGTGGGTGTAGGAAGATTACAACCTTTTCTTTCCAGATCGTCAGCTGTTTCGTTACCATATACCACAACATGGGACGGTGTCCGCTGGAGATACATTGATTTACGCTGTCCAAGCTCGAGGTTTAGATACAATATCCTGACCGGTCTTATCCATGATCTTAAGCCAGTTTTTAGGTACTGAATGGAGCTTCTGCTGTCAGTCAGAATCAATATAATGTCACTACTTGAATGGAGAGCATAATCAAGTGCTTTGCTGATGGCGATAACTTCCGATCTGAAGACGGAGCAATGATCAGAGTTTCTGATGCTGCATCTGATATCTCCTTCAGGGGTGTTACAATGAATGCCACTCCCTGCTCTACCCTTACCTGATCTACTTCCATCTGTATATACCATAAGGGCCTGGTCTGGAATATCATTAATGATTTCAAAAGCCATTTGCCTGAGGAGTTTCGGGGGATGGTTGCCCTTGGCAATATTAGTCGACAATTCCTCACGGATGTTAACATGATTAAAAGAAGTTTCTGGAGCATAACGGCTAAACGGTATAGATGTTTCAACATTTAAATTGATAAAATCCGAATTCCACACATAACTAAGTGGGCTGTCTCGCTTTAGGCGTTTATTGTTTGACCAATTTAAAATAAAGGCTGAGGTTCGATTGTAAGGAGAAAAACTCTTAAGCTTGTTAAAATATTTGTAGGAATTCAACTTATAACGCATTCCCAAAGGCTGGATGTCCGTCTCAAAGCGAACAAAAAACTGGCAAAATCTGAGCAATCGTCTGGACTACAGATCTCCGAATACAAAATTATGGAACTTCGCCAAAAAGATTGTCCAGTTGAAGCCTGTTAATGAGGATAACTAATGCCATCATTGATGATAACGGCCATATTTCGGTGGATGATCGAGAAGGGGCTGATGCATTAGCGAAGCACTATGCCAAAGTTAGTAGGCTGAACTTTAAGAGATCTGATAAAATTTTGGCCAGGACCACTAGAAATCAAATCAAATCTTGCCGCGACGTGCCAGCTGCCAACCGGCTTTTCAATAGAGATTTCATCTTATCTGAATTATTGTATGCCCTCCAAAATTTGGACCCCTCTAAAACACCTGGCCCAGACGGTATCCACGGACATTTTCTGTGCCATCTCTTTACCTTGGGTGGATAGAAACTTTTTCACATACTTAACTTGTCTTGGAAAACAGGTAAACTTCCAAGACAATGGAAATCGGCCATCATTATACCTACACGCAAATCAAACAAGCAGGCCAGTTCTACAGAAAGTTATCGACCAATAAATCGCCCTTATCTGTACTACATGCAAGCTGATCGAAAGTATTATTCTGAGGAGACTAACGCATCACTTATTAACGAATAAACTGCTTCCGCCCGAGCAATTTGCTTTCCGAAAGGGCCGCAGCACTATTGATCAAATTTTTTACTTTACACAGCGCGTCAGAGATGCCCAGAATCACAGGCATACTAGACACACTGTGGCGGCATTCC
>KK121308.1:54746-161410 GCA_000611955.2 Stegodyphus mimosarum
GCGTTTGACATTTGGAAATATAAGCTCTTAAATAAGTGCTATCAAGATTTTGACATTAGGGTCAGAGCACTGCCCTGGATCTTGAACTTTTTGAATCACAGAAACTTTTGTGTTAAACTACAAGACAACTTTTCAGGCTTTTTCAAAATTCATCAGGGAATACCACAAGGCTCTGTACTGAACCCCATCCTTTTTTCGTTGTTTATTTCAGGGATAGGAAAAAGCATCTATCCTTGTGAAGTCGCACTTTTTGCTGATGATGTTGTAATGTGGAACAGTGGTTCCGACATAAATAAACTGGAACTTCCGATGAATAAAAGTCTGGTAGCAGTTGAAGAGTTTGCAGACACCCACAAACTTAATTTTAATGCTTCCAAATCCTCCAACTGCCTCTTTATTACAAACAAACATCTTTATAAATACTCTCCCGACATTTCTCTGAACGGTGTGCGATTGGACTGTAATAAACACCCTTCCTATCTCGGATTCACTCTGTATCCCGAAGTGAACTTTTATTTCAATTTGCTAATTAATTTACATGCTTTAACTTTATATATATACTTTTGGTGCGGCGAATTACAACCAAAAAGGGAGGTGCCCAGCTATATGTTAAAGCAGTTCTATTAACAAAATTTCAACGTTTTGAGGCTACTCATTTTTGAGTAATGCGAGATACATACATGCATACGTACAGATACCATGAAAAAATCTCTTCTGAATCCATTTTAAATCAGTTTTATACTTCGTTTTGGGAAAAAGAGTCCTTTATTCTGTCCTTACTTACAAATGACATGTAAAAACATCGTTAAATTGCATTCGATAGCGGTCAAAATGGATATTATCTTTGAAATATGGTACCTGGAATTTTTCGCGTTTACAATACTTCCTTTACTTCGTACAAGGAGGTAAAAGGGCTCAGTTGCGCAGTACAAGAGTTACAAATTTTTATTTCATTGGGACTTCAATTTTTTGAACATAAAACAGTATATATAAGATGTATTTATTCATATTTATATGAATTCATGTTAATCACATATTCATTAATTTAGTTCAAATTTTTTTATATTCAAAACTGGTCTCATTATTTTTAAAACGATGTAAATTTGGACCTGTAGCTCTCGAACGTTCATAAAATCTATCATACGGCTCCCATCGTCTTCAATTTGGCCATCTCTGGTTTAGAAACTTGAAAAACACAACAAAGCAACATAATAATTATCATACTCAAAAATATACGGTTAGGCAAACATTTAATTTATAAGATATTTCTCCCGCTTCCTTCGAATGCGTTCGTGGTGTAGTGGTCAGCACGCTGCACGCGTGTTTGAGAGGTCCGTGGTTCGAGTCCCGGTGAGGGCATTGCTCATTTCTCACTTTTCCTGCTTCAAAAAAAAAAAACCTAATGTCTCCTCAGTGGCGTCCGAACTAAAAACAGCAGTGGATGATTGTTCTCCATTACCAGGGTTTGGCGATTGGGTCCTCTAATCTCCAGTCGCCCTTTAAAAAGGGGATATATATATATAAGTTATTTCTCCCGCCTTCTTCGCATGCCTTCGTGGTGTAGTGGTTAGTACGCTCGGCGCGTATCCGTGAGGTCCGTGGTTCGGTCCTGGCGAGTGCATTGCTCATTTTTCGCGTGTCCTGCTTCCAAATAAATCCTAAACATTCTACAAGTTCTGTATATCAGATGTAAAATATGAAAACCTGCAATAACTGAATATGAATAACAATTATCACGCATGCCCATAATACTAATTAGAATGAGATATACATATGGTTTTAGACATATATTTAATGTTAAGGAAAAATGAAGCTTATTAAATTTACTCCTCAAATATACAGCTGCTAGACGTAAAACTTATGCACATTCTGCACAAAAAAAAAAAAAAAAAGGACAGTTTTATATCTCTCCTTCTACTAGGCCCATTGATAAAATTTAAGTTGCGTTGTTTTTCACGTCTAGAAAGCGTGACTTAAGATATATATTAGACCGAAAGTTTCCCTCCACTGCAAATATCTTCTGCGCAGACAGTTCAGGTTGGCGTGTTTAATGATATTTTATCAAACGATATTTGGCATTTGATAGAAACTTGCTTTAGAACAATGTGTTAAGAAATTATCGTTATCATTAAGTTCAAGGTGTCTGAAATGGAACTATCACGCTACTAGACTAGAGCCATCATGTACTTCCAGTTCTGTTGCGAAACGTCAGCTACAGAATGTCACCAAATCATGTGTACAGCTTTGGGTACTAATGTTGTGTCATATGAAGGTTTGGTACCGAAAGTTAAAAAACAAGGACTATGACATTCAAGAAGCAGAGCGCTGTGGCCGGCTTATTGATGTTGATGACGCTCGCCAGCTAGAACTTGAGAAAGAAGATCAGTATGCAAACACTTCAGAACTTGCTAAGGAGTTAGACGTTAGTGCCTTGTTTATTTTGCGCTATGCATCTCATAAACTTGACGTGTAAGTTCAATCGCTGGGTGTTGCATGAGCTGACTCAAGCGGATAAGGACAGACGTGTTCGAAGCTGCACTAATCTGCTCGAATATCAGTGCAAGAACAGAAGACGTTCTTAATAAAGTTAGAAAAAAATCATGAATACAGACAGACGTGTTCGAAGTTGCACTAATCTGCTCGAATATCAGTGCAAGAACAGAAGACGTTCTTAATAAAGTTAGAAAAAAATCATGAAAGCAAGTACCTTTATAGTGCGGATAGTAATCATCATCCAAATCTATGATTTTCTGCCAACATTTTGGTAGTTTTTCAAAGCTTTCGGTTAGAAACGTGGTGGACGTGGGTTCAAAAACAGATCGATCTCATTTCGGACGTCCTGTGCAGAATGGAAGATAGCACCAGCCAAGATGTAACTGCATGTGTAGAAAAAAGTAAAAGTCCGAAGGAGCGATGTCGAGGTTATATGGTGGGTGTGGCAAAAGATCCCATTCGACTCCGTAAAGAGTTCAGCCATGGATGCAGACACATGTGGTCTTGCATTATCTTGATGGAACAGTACCTTTTTGCGACGTAGCACAGTTCGACATTTTTCCCTGGTAGTAACGTCAACATGGACTAGCATCTCATTGAACACCTTACTGTCCAGGGTTTTACCTTTTTCCGGATTCTCTTTTTGGATAATACCTCGGCAATCCCAACAGATACAAAGCATTATCTTTTTGTTAGTCAAACTGCATTTGGTGACATTGCTGACTTATTTAACTGGAGCGATAGTGACGATCCGGTAAAGAATTTCATCCTTCAGTTGATGTTTGAGCAGATTAGTGCAGGCCTGAACACGTCCGTCTGCCTGTTTAAATATTATACGAGGAAATGTTTATTAGACCACTTGTAGCTCATTTAATTGCAATTTGTAACGATGATTCTATTACTTAGTTTTTTCTTCACGGGTTTTCTATATGTAAATTAATTAAAATTAATGAAATTATTACAATTAATTGATTAAATTATTAAAATTAATTAAATTAAATTAATAGTTAATAAAAACTATAATAAAACAAAACTATATATGTAAATAATTTTGTTTTATTTTAATTTTTCGTAACTTACAATGTTTTGCATTAATTGTAATGTATTTGTATTTTACCCGCTTGGAATTTTCACTTTCAGTGTGAAGTAAACTCGCTAGTCAAGTCAGATTTCATGCAGGCTCAACATGACTTTTTATTCTTCTGATTGCTTCTCTCAGACGAGTGGCCTTATGGATCTTCCCTTTCATCCTCCCTCAGACTTCTCCTTAGTGAGATCAACACTGCATACAGAATTTTCCACTGTCATGTGCCACTGCGGCTAACATTCGAGAAGCAGGCAAATTGCCCTTTCGTGCGATAGTTCGGTCAGAATAAAACTATCAAGTCCATTTTCTGAAATCCGGCATGAAAGGCATGCAGTTTGTGGATAAAAATGCTGTCATCGTCAGTGTTCAAGGGCTGTTTCACAGCGAACAGCAAAACGCCCATGAAAAGGACATCAAAATGCTTCTAGAAAAGCGGTCCAAATTTAGTGGCTTTGGAGGGGAATATGCTTAAGGATGACATGTTCAACTCTTTGATTAACAACAAAGGTTTTGGTAAATAAATAAATAAATAAATAAAATAAAATAAAAGCAGTTCCTGGTCATATTTGAACGTCTTGTACTTTTAATGTTGAGTTACATATAAATAGCCTAGCAAGCAAAAATTAGAACATTTTGGTAAAACAAATAGCTCAGAGTTTAATAACGAATATTAATATATAAAAATAACGTTTTACATATAATCCATTCTTCATTCTCATAACAGCAGTTAAAACTGAAATTTTTAAAACTGATCTGTAGAATTAAACTTTTAACTACATTCATGTCGTAATATATATTAAGTATTTCACGTGGTAAATACTCTATTAGATTCCTCATACTATTCTCAATAACAGGTTTTCCACAATGTTCCTATTCAAATGCAGATAAGATATCGATTACCAGAATTTTTAACTTCCTGGTCCAAAGTAAAGAAATTATGCTATCGGGAAAATTTTCGGGTTTCAGATTTCAACGGAAATATCCATTTTGACCGTTTTCAAACTCATTTCATTTTACGTGATGTCTGTACATACCGATAGAACAAGAGACGGTTTATTCCCAAACGGACTATAAAATGAATTCAAAACGGACTTTTTTCTCGACTTTTCCTTCTGCACGTATATACGTTGTACGTACCTATGTGTTTTGCATAAATCGAAAGCGATTAATCTTAGAATTTCGAGATTTTACATTTTTATGTCACTGCAATAACATCTAGTTTTAAGTGTATATACATGCACACACACACACACACACACACACACACATATATATATATATTGATTCCCTTTACCAGAATTAAAAGTCCTTTCCCGGCCTTTATTTTTGCAATCGTTGGTCGCAGACGTATTCTTCCAGTTACAGAAGTATTTCAAATAACGAAAATACTCAAGTTTGGCAATTCCGACTTAAAAAGTAAATAAATAAAAAAAAATCTGAAAGCTTTTAGATTTTATATTACGCCCAAAGGGGTGTCTTTTTAACGTTTTGAGTGTTACCTTTATTTATTACATATCATGTTCTTCGCACTTAAACTATAAAATTCAGTTGAACAACAATATCGCAAAATAATTTTAAAATGAGCCTATCTTTAGAATTTCCGATACACAGTTTCGCGCGCTGGAGATAAAAATATTTTTTTCCGTACAGTGTTGCCATTGCTCGCTTTGAAATAGTTCAGTTTGTTAATTAAAAATTTATTAAAGTTTTACAAAATATGAGGTCGATCATAAAAACAAATTCCAAATTCGGGCTTTCAGATGTCCATATTCGGATGAAAACTACGTTGTTCAAAACTGGATGTCTGTAGGTGCCGTTGTTTCATCACAATGCGAGAAACACACATACGTTTATGCAGATTTTTCAGTATTTAATTTCTTTAAATATAATACAGGGCTCTAATATTTGGTGGCAATAATTTGAAAAGTGAACCGACATTAAAAGTGAATCAACGCAAAATGCCAAAAACGACATTAATAGCCCTTCTGGGCTAACGCCCTTTGGGGTAAGAAATTTCAAATTAGGGCTTCCAGATGCCCATATTCGGTAGAGGATTACGTTATTCAAAATTCGATAGCTCTAGGTACGGTTGTTTTATCCCAATGGGAGAAACATACATTTATTTATGCAGATTCTTTGTTATTTAATTTCTTTAAATATAATACAGGGCTCTAATAGTTTGTGGCAACAATTTACAAAGTGATTCGTCGTTTATAGAGAATCAACGTAAAATGCCAAAACGAACTTAATACGGGACTTACGAACTTAATAACTTCTGGAGAAATTGCCTCTTTGGACTAAAAAAATAGTATAAATAGCGAAACCCAACCTTAAATGCGGTTTCCCTTTTTTTATATTAAGGAACGTTCTACATTCATTATGAAGAAATAAAAATAGAGGAAATTTGACTCCTGTAAGACAAAAATGACTGATATATTTAAATTGAAAATTTGCAGTTTTTGATGTCATTTTGAACTTGCCTCGAAGGATGGATTGATTATGTTACAAGAACTTGAAGAAATAAATCGAAATAAAGTGCACCAAAATTGTGTATAATTTATTATGTCGTACAAGGAAGCCTTGCATTGCCACATAAGATTTTTTATTTAAGAATTTTGTAATTAGTTCTGTTGCAGATTCGAGGTAGAGTTGGATGATCCTCTCCACAACTGATTCAACGAATCCATTTACTTTACTCAGCAAATGAACAGGTGATTCAAGAAAATGGAATGGCAGTTCTTTTAAAGTTTATCTAGAGCTATTGTTGGGGACGTGTTAAGAACAGACATGTGCTATTCATTCACGAACTGATCCACTCTACTGAGCGAGCGAAGCCGAAAAGAGTAGAGTTCCTTTAGAATTCCAGAGAGCTCTTGTTGAAAGAGTGCCAGGAAAGTTCGATTCCCATGTTAGGAAAGAATAGAATGTTTATTTTTTCCATGTTAAAAGTGAGCTTAATTATTATCATTTCCCAACTTTTTGAATTTTTTTATTCTAGAATTTTATTCTTAGTTCTATAGAGAAAGGGTATTTCAAGAAATTTCAAAAATACAGCTGAAAGAAATCACTTTAGGGAATTAGCGTCTGATTGAGTCGATTGTTCAGGTCCCATGGCTCGTTTGATTCTTTTCGCTCTTTACTCTGTCACAACTCTTGATCCACTTTTCTTACTCGATCTTTTTCATCAAGGTTATTGTTAGTGACCGACGAATCGGAAAAAGGAACCGATTCAATTCAGTGAGGTACCGTTCAGCTACGATCCCGAAGATGAGCGGTTTTTCTGATCCGAACTTTGGTTGTTTTTTTTTTTTTTTTTTCAGATTGCTAGTCAAATGTGCTTCGGATTATACCGCGAAGGAATGCATGGAGGAGAGAGAAAATTCTTTATATTCTCCTCGATTTAAAGTTAGGGTTCCTCCCCAATCTCTCCTTATAATCGCCAAATAAATGTGGTAACGAATAATTATTCATCACATTTTAATTAGAGGGCCGCTAACGATTAAAATTCGATTGTAGAATGGTTAAAATTCTTTTTCGCAACATGAAGAAACAGCGATGTCATCATTGATTCAGAGTTCAAACCTTCCGATAGTCAGCCTAACTTGCTTCCAGTTATATCAAGAAGGCATGCAGTGAAGAAGGGAAGAACTGCTTACATATTGGCAAATTGTGGGTCAAATCATGTAGTTTAGGTCAAGTTAGGTTACTTGAATATGGCAAAGAACACGAGAGATATCTGCCTAAGAGGAAGTATGCCTTCGTGGAGGACCTTGAAAGGACAAGTGGCTCGTATTCGCGTTACACGGGCAAAAAAACAATGAAAACCATACAAGCAGCCGATCTTTATCCCAGTGATCAGACCCAGGTCGAACTCCCATGATTCAGCTGTCTTAATCATACGGTCACTGGTGAGGCCAAATCATGTTGGTGGAGAGAATGATAACACTGATCTTCTCATATTAGTTAAATGCAGTTCGAATGCAAAGGTCTTCCTTATTTAATTCTTTCACTTATGTTTCGAAATACGCCAGAGAAATATCGATTACTTTTACTGGAAACATTTATGAGTTAGATGGGCTAAAATGTAATTTCTAGAATAATTACACGTATGTGTTAACAAAGAAGCTTCACAAATAGCGACTGCAATGTCACTTTCATCAAGGAAGCCTCCAAAACTAATGGAAACATGGAAACAAGAGTACGTTGATGAGCCTTGTACAAAACGACCTTGTCTGTCACACTTAAGTAATCAAGTAACGCATGAAGAAGCAGGCCTTGAAAAAAGATAAAAATGTTCTGTTCCAAAATCTTGATGACTGACCGTAAAGCACTCATTTTTTGTTCCACACAACATTTGTGATAAATCAGAAAAAAGATACGCACCATCTTTAATAAATAGCAAAATGTCAAGACGTCCAGTTTAAAAAAAGTTTGCAGTTTTGTCAGTTATGATGTAGCTTAATACTTGAATTTGTATTCTTATGACGGAATGAGGGAGTAAATATCCAAATTAATATTAAAATATCCAAATCGAATATTTTGTAATACTAGCTGCCTAAAGTAATAACTATAAAAAAAATCTGAAAAGATTCAGATTTTAACATTCTCTTAAAGGATTTTGTTAATTTTTTTTTTTTTTTGATGCTCTGAGCTCGCAATTTACCAGGCTTCTGTTACACTCACTTTTACTACTCCATTTGTTTTTCGTCTCTTTATTTATTATTAAGCATTCTTTGCTTCGCCCTTGCGTCATATACAATTAACTGCAAAATTACTACAATTTTAAAAGCAGCATAGGAATATACGTTAGAATTTCCGATGTAGCGTTCAGTGTTGGCATACGTTTTTCTGTTTTTTTTTTAGCCGAAAGGGCGTTAGCCCAGAAGGGCTATTAATTTCGTTTTGGCATTTTGCGTCGATTCACTTTCTGCGTAGATTCTATTTTTTAAACTGTTGCCACTAAATATTACAGCCCTATGTTATATTTAAAGAAATTAAATAATGAAGAATCTACATGAACGTATATATGTTTCTCGTATTGTGATAAAACAACGGCACATAGAGTCACCAAATTTTGAATAACGTAATTATCTACCGAATATGGGCATCTGGAAGCTCTAAAACTCAACGATTTCAAAGCGAGAAATAGCAACAGTGTATGGAAAAAAAAATTATCTCCAGCGCGCGAGACTGTGCATCGGAAATTCTCAAGATATGCTCATTTTAAAATTATTTTCCGAAATTTCTGTTGAATTTTATGGTTTAAGTGCGAAGAACATGATATTTAATAAATAAAGGTAACGCAAAAAACATTAAAAAAGTCCCTTTGGGCGAAATGTAAAATCTGAAAAACTATCAGATTTCTTTTTCTTTCCCCACCCAGTCTTTCTTCAGTCTATCGTATCAATGTTCAGTTTTCTTACTAAGATGGCTTTACGAATTTTTTTTTTTTTGCTTTTTTATTATTAATGTTTTGTGTGTTAATTTCATTTATTAAATATCACGTTCTTTGACCTTTACACTACATAAAATTCATTCAACAGCAAAATCATGAAATATTTCAAAGAGCATATCTTTTCAATTTCCGATAGACATTCTCCTGTGCTGGAGAGAAAAAACGTTTTATTTCTTCCAATGTTGCCACTGCTCACTTTGAAATTGTTCAGTTTGTTAATTAAAATTCATTAGAGTTTTACAATATATGAAATATAAAATCTGAAATTCAGATTTCGGGCTATCATGTGTCCATGTTCGGATGGAGGACTACGTTATTTTGATTACGATTTTGACTACGTTATTTACAAAATTTGATTGGTCCCAGGTATCGTCGTTTTTTCACGGTGCGAGAAACCATGCATTCATGCAGATTCTTAATGTATTCGTTATGTAATTTTTTAACATATAATACAGGGCGATAATATTTCGTGGCAGCAATTTGAAAAGTGATTCAGATATTTAAAGTGAGACACTGCCAAACCCCGTTTCGAGATTAATAGCCCATTCGGGCTAAGGCTCTTTTGGGTTAAAAAATTAGGAAATCTAACTTTTTTTACATCTTACATTCCCTATATTTAAATTTTGGAAAACTTTGTAATTATTATAAAAAGAAACACAAAAATGTTAGACTCTCTTACAACCAAAGCTAACCAAGGTATTCAATTCCAAGATGGGAATATTTCACATCATTTTCATTCGAATATTTAACGCCATTTAGGGATCAGTTAGTAAGTAAATTAGAATCATTCGAAGTTCAGTTTTCCTCTTAAACAGCTTTCGTAGTTTTCCTTTTCCTCTCTATCTCTCTCTCCTTTTTTAATTCCTTGTACGTATAGGAAGTATTGTAATCGCGAAAATTTTCGGGTATCATATTTCAATGAAAATATCCATTCCAGCCGCTCTCGAAAACATTTGAGCGATGTTTTTACGAAACATCTATACGTACGGACAGAATAAAGTACTGTTTTTTTTTGTTTTGTTTTTGTTTTTTTCAAAAAGGATTTTAAAAGTAGTTTAAAATGGATTCAGAACAGATATTTTTTTGACGTCTGTACTTAGTGTCTGGGTATCTCGCATAACTCAAGAACGAGTAGCCGTAGAACTTTGAAATTGTGTATATGGGGGCTGCTATAACACGTAGTTGTGCACCTTTCTTTTCCGTTGAAATCGCTTGTGTATATATATATATATATATATATAATATATGTGTGTGTGTGCCATTGCTGTAGTCAATTTATATATATATGCCCACTCTGTTACCTGGCTCGGTGAGCTTAGTTTTCTTATTCTTATATGTTGATAAATTGTGCATTTTTTACTTTAAAAGTGGTTGAATGAGGTGGTTTTTATGTTCCAGTTAATGCCTTTATGCCTTTAATTAACTTGCGTGCAATATTTGTCGAATTAACAACGATTTAAAAGTTTAAGTGGCGCGTTAAACTAACGAACCGCCATTGGTTTGCATTTGAAACTCAGTTGAACAGTGAATTAAGTCAGTTTCTGCACCTTCATTTTTCTTTTTGGGACCAAAAGTAAACTTTTAGTTTTGTGCACCGAAAAATCTGACTTTTTCTCCGTTGGCCGATTTGCTTGTTTTTGCGTGAAAACTCTAATTTTAATTGTAAAAAACAATCTGAAAGGTTTCAGATTTTAAATTACGTCCAAAGCGGTGTTTTTTTAACGTTTTGTGTGTAACCTTTATTTATCAAATATCATGTTCTTCGCACTTAAACCATAAAATCCAGTTCAACAGCAATATCGCAAAATAATTTAAAATGAGCATATCTTTAGAATTTTCGATACACAGTCTCGCGCGCTGGTGATAAAAAGGTTTCCTTTTTTTTTATCCTGAAGAGTGTTGCCACTGCTCGCTATTAAATCGTTGAGTTTGTTCATCAAAAATACGTTTTAAGTTTTATAAAATATGAAATAGATAATAAAATATATTCCAAATTCCAAATTTGGGCTTCCAAATGCGCATATTCGGGTGGAAAAGTACGTTATTCAAAATTGGATGGCTCTAGGTACCGCTGTTTTATCACATTTGGAGAAATATACATACACTTATGCAGATTCTTCGTTATTTAATTTCTTTAAATATAATACAGGTGCGATAACCTTTGGTGGCAACAATTTGAAAAGTGATACAGCGCTTTATAGTGAATCAAACAATAGTCGAAAAACGAAAACAATAGTCCTTCAGGAACAAAGCCCCTTTGGAGTAAAAATTATTTTTTAATTGTTTTAACTGTATTTGGTGTTCTATGTTTTCTACATTTTAAAATTTTTAATGAAGAGGTTTTTAGTTCTTATTATTTTTGCTTTGCCGCGAGAACTTTGAGAACTAAATTAATTAAATGAGAAATATATCTCTAATGAATTCGAGGAAATAAGTTTAAATGAAATGCAACAAAAAAATACGTATATTTTAATAACAAGGAAGTCATGTGGTGTTCACATCAGATTTTTTGGTACATGTATATGTTTGTGATTTACTAGTGTGCAAGATTATTTGATTTAGAATTTTAGTACAATTGATAGCGTCGAAGAATTTTCACACCACTAATGTTATAAGCTTTTAAACTCTATAAATAGGTCATTAATCTCCTCATAACGTTTTATTACTTTAAAATCATAATCGAATAAGCACCTTATATTAAGCGAAGGGAAAAATTCGCATGGCACGGACTCACTCAACTGATCAATATTTACCGTCACAGAATAGTGCTAGACTGTTGGCATACTGTTTTCCTTATATTTACTGTTCTATTAATATTTGGGGTGTAATCTGGTTTACATCCCAAATATTATTTGGATTTACTACGAATATCTTTACCTGTAAAAATTATTACTGCTCAGATTTGTGAAAAGAATACAGTTTTTTTCCTCTCTTCTGTTATGTTTATTCATAAGGTTTATATGAACTTTAATACAAAAAAATACTAATCGAGTATTTGAAAACATTAAAAAATAGCATGTTTAATTTAATTATTCTTTATTGAATCTGAGGATGGCAATGACTTGCAAAGCAATTTAAAATGGAATTCTAATTTTAATTTGGGAAAACGGGGCGTATGTTATATTAATGTACTTAAAGTTATAAGATTCAGTAATTCCTTACTATTATTAATAGTACAATTCCTTATCACGATGATCTAATTTTATAGTTTACATTCTGAGAACGGTTTTGATGTTAGTTTTAAGATACCGTGAGATGAATGAGCTTTAAGGCATGAGTTGCCTACTTTAGTTATTGTTTGCTTTACTTACTATTTATTGTTATTTTGTTTCTTATTTCCAGCGTTAGCAGTGACATTAGCATTATGGCAAAGTTTCACGCGTTCGCTTATTTGATTCGTTAGGGAATCGGGTGCCTTACAAGTAAAAAATATTCAATGAGCCAGAAATATTTTTCTTTTTTAATTTAAGCAAATGTGTCAACACTGAAGCCTGCCAATGTTTCCTATAACACGAATTCTGTCGAATTCTAGAAATAAGATCTCCTTTTTGAAAATATATATATATATATATATATATATATATCAGAGGCGTGCGGTAGGTTTTCATGCAGGGTATGCAGAGTGCAACAACAATAATAATAACAAAATTACAAAAATGTACATTAAACACTATAAGGTATTTCTCCCGCCTTCTTCGCATGCCTTCGAGGTGTAGTGGTCTGCATGCTCGACGCGTAACCGAGAGGTCCGTGGTTCGATTCCCGGCGAAGGTGTTGCTCATTTTTTATGTCTCCTGCTTCGAAATAACCTAATGTCTCTACAACACTTCTTAAACTTTTTATTAATCATTTGTAAACAAATCCATACGTCTATCCGTATTATCAGCAAAGTCATCAATTACATGATCATAAAACTCTGGTTTTGACTGTAATAAATATAACATTTCTTTTTCTATTGTTATTAGAGATAAACTGCTTAATCTATCCTGGCTCATTGTATTGCGCTCATAATTTTTTACTCTTTTCAATGCTGAAAATGATCTCTCCACCGAAGCAGTTGAAAATGGAATTGTACAAATTAAATGTGCCAATTTATTTAAAATGATCTCCCCACCGAAGCAGTTGAAAATGGAATTGTACAAATTAAATGTGCCAATTTATTTACTTCGCTTAGGGCATCTGTCAAATCATTCAGCATTATATGCTGAATAAGTTTCGATAAATTCATTTCGTGGTATGACTCACTACGATAAAGAACGCATAATTCATTGGTTAGCTTTACAAAATCGAAATGTTTTGCATAAGCGTTCTTTAACGAATTAAGGCATTCATCCGGAAATTTACTTTGATATTTCTTAAAAAAACTAAAATTCAGTAGTTCAAAAAATTTGAGCGAATTTAATTTTTTAAAACGGACATCTAACTGACAATAAATAGTGTCCATTATTTCATAATATAAATTTTTAAAATGTTGGTCTTGGTCTACACTTGAGTTTTGTAAATTAACACGACCTTTTTTTAAATTTGGCGGACCCACTACAGAAATAGTCTCTTCATAAACTTCATCAAATGTAGTTCGCATACTTTGAATTGCATCTTTTATTTCCTCTACTTTTTGACTAGAATATGCTATATCTGAGTTAGTTTTTTGTAAAACATCAAATAGAACATCAGTATAACTAAACACTTTGGCAAAAATATTTAGGAGAAAATTACCGTTAAATTTTCAAAAAACATGTGACAACTCTTCGCAATATTAATTGCATGGTTACCTTAGCCTTCTGGATTCAATAATATTTTCAAATAAATCAGATAGGTCTTGCCTTTCGCTTTTTATGGTATTTACCAAACGAGATGAATAATTCCAACGTGTTGTAGTTAATTTTGGAAATTTTCTTTTAATAATTTCATTTAAAACATGATTTCTTTTTGTAGACACCGAAAAATATGAGGCTATGCCAGAAATTGTTGCAAAAAATAATTTACAATCTTTTATATACGATACAGATTGCGACAGAACTAAATTAAGTACATGTGCGCAACAATGCACAAACATAGCTTCTGGGAAAATGTCTTTTACTTTTTTCTGCGTCCCATTCAACGCTCCTGCCATGATTGCCGCCCCATCGTAGGATACGGCAATCAGTTTATTCTCACACCCCCAACAAAATCGTTTCTTGCACAACATTACACAAAGCTTCCGCTGAACGATCACCACTAACATCTTTAAGAAACAAAAAACTTTCCACTGGTGCACTACAATTATTAACATATCGTAGCACAACCGATAATTGCGATTTGTGAGATATCTCAGATGTTTCATCCAGCATAATAGCAACGAAAGGCGTTTCTTTTACCTCATTTCTAATTTCTGAAATTACAATATTTTTTATACATGCAATAATATCATTTTGTATTCTATTAGAGGTTCCAGAAAATACAGTTGCAGTTCTTAGATGGGCTGCTAAAAGGTCATCATATTTACTAATTAAAGTTATTAATTCTATATAATTTCCTCGATTAAGGGAATTTATATTCTCATTGTGTCCACGAAACGCATCTTCTTGTTTTGCTAAGTAACAAAATACATCTATTAATCTCTTGAGAATATTTCTATTTCTTGTTACTTTTTCATTGCGTTGAACAATCGATGAAGCCTTTTGTTGATCTATCCTGGCGGTACCAAATGTTTTTAATAGTATTACGGCATTTATGTGAGATTGTGTTTTTTCATGTTTCTTTGCAGCTTCATGGAGATGATTTAAGTCACTGTAGCCTTGTTTTGTCCAAATATTTTTATCTTTTTCAATTACAACAAACAGTATACATGGTCAACAGTACAACTTATTCAATTCACTACAACCGGTTAATCATTTAAATTTTTCATACATACACTTTTGAAAATGTCGTACACACTCTTGTCTTTTTAATCTAAACGTTTTGCGATAGAATAAGAAAATCTCGTACAGACTGTTGTCCTTTAATCTTAACGTTTTGCGATAGAATAATATCTGGCATCGGTCTACTTAATTTAACTATTTCGATCGAAAATGGTTTTCGAATAAATCTTTAACTGTTGAGACATCCGAGTTCTCCATTCTGAAATGGGTTATTTATTATGAATATAAATTTAAAGAATACAATAAATAAAATATCTACCTACGAGTAGTCGAGGTATAACTATAAAAACAGCTAAACTTATGAGAATTCTACTAGCACTGAAGCAAAAATCATGTCTTGTGTTGTATGGTGTCATACCGGCGGCGAAAAAGCAACGCTTCGGGCTTCCACGAAAAACATGCTTTCAGCAAACGTAGCACCACACGACGCCCGCCACTGCGGTGCCTCATCATCAGCCTGATGACATCAGGATGCTCATTGGTACCGACAAACCGAACTCTATTCCACGTGCAGAGGATTTCACTGACAGTCGAGGTATAAATATAAAAACACCTAAATTTATGAGAATTCTACTAGCACTGAAGCAAAAATCATGTCTTGTGTTGTATGGTGTCATATCGGCGGCGAAAAAGCAACGCTTCGGGCTTCCATGGAAAACTTATATTTTCAGCAAATGTAGCACCCTACGGCGCCCGCCACTGCGGTGCCTCATCATCCGCCTGATGACATCAGGATGAGTCATCAGGATGCTCATTGGTGCCAACAAACCGAACGTCTATTCCACGTGCAGAGGATTTCACTGCACGCTGGCACAATAGGACGAACTGTTTCTTGTTCGGTTAGTGGATTAAATTATATTTATTAATTGTTTTTAACATTTGGAAATCATATATTCTGCAAAAAACATCTTGACATTTTTTAAAAACAAAACCAGGAATATGGTGTTTCAAATATAACTTATATACCGTAAGACACAATGAATGGTAAAATTTGGACTGTTCTGTTAAAATTCGTTTCTTTTTTGTCTAACAAAACAAAATTGTTTGTTTGAATATATCTATAAATATAATAAACCACCGAAATTACTTTACCACACTAAAACATTTCCCTTTATATTGATGAAACAGTTTTTAAAAGCAAAACCAGGGATATGATGTTACAGATATAACTCATATACTGTCTGTAAGACACAATGAATGGTAAAATTTGGACTGTTCTGACTACATCTTTTATATTTCCTTAATAACAAAATCTTACAATATATAAATTTAAGCATTAACCGTCTGCAAAATCGTATGGCCAGTTAATCAGTTAAAAAAACAAAAGCGCTTCAGCACAAGTTAGTTTCTTTTTTGCCTAACAAAACAAAATTGTTTTTCAGCGAATTATTCCTATAAATATAATACATCACCGAAATTACTTTACCACACTAAAACATTTCCCTTTATATTGATGAAATATTTCTTTTATATTTCCATAAAAACAAAATCTTACAATATAACTATAGTATGCAGTGCTTCTCCAGTAGCCCATACACATAAAGCGTGATTTTCTATTAGTGCGCAGTGCGTACACATGAAAACTTCCTCTGTTCGTTTTCTTTTGAAGGCACATACGTGGTGCAGCACCTGGTACCGCACGCACTGCGGGAATACAAGCATGGAAATCAACATAATATTGAATATATTATAAATTGAATATATTATAAATAATATTTATTATATACCATAGAAAGATAGGCAGACATAGATGCAGAAAATTACTGTCTCTCATAATTTTGCCAGGGTGTGCAGTGCACACCCTGCACATATGGACACGTACACATCAAAACTTACTATGTTCGTTTGCTTTTGAACACGCTACGTGGTGCAGGACCTAGTACCGCACGCACTGCGGGAATACAAGCAAGCAAATCAACATAATATTTGAATATATTATAAATAAAATTTATTATATACCATATAAAGATAGGTAGACATAGGTGCAGAAAATTATTGTCTCTCATAATTTTGCCAGGGTGTGCAGTGCACACCCTGCACATATGGACCGCAAGCGACTGATATATATACATACAGTCTTAGACAAAAAAAATACGACGCAGCAAGAAGGAGTTATCCGAATGGAGCGAAAATCGGTAGAAGTGATGTACATGTACAGAAAAACAAATGATTACAGTTTGAGAAAAATTGACTCGAACTAATGTAAGACCTGGAGAAAATCGGGAAGAACGCCCCCTCCCCCCTATTCTCCGAGATTTGTTCCCAGATCTAACGCCAATAATTTTCACTGATGTTACCGTCCGTCCGCATGGATCTCTGGCAAGCAGTTATTTGGCTTGGCATCGATTGATAGAGTTGCGGATGTCCTTCTGAGGGATATCGTGCCAAATTCTGTCCAACTGGCGCGTTAGATCGTCAAAATCCCGAGCTGGTTGGAGGGCCCTGCCCATAATGCTCCAAACGTGCTTAATAGGAGAGAGATCCGGCGACCTTGCTGGTAACTAAAAGAATGCTTTCCATTTAAAATACACAAAAACAAATCAAACCTAGACTCTACGCAATTACAACAGAAGAGAAACACGCTAATGTGACAATGAAATTCGCTGAAACAACCTTGTATTTGGCGTACATATCATCAGGAGAACAAAATATCTAGAAAGGGAAAGAAAGCTGAGTAAAGGCTTTTTATACTCTCGGACGGTCCTACTATGAAATAAAATGGCACTCCAGACCATCACTCCTGGTTGTCGGCCTGTCTGTCGGAAGACGGTCAGGTTGGTATCACACCGCTGTCCGGGGCGTCTCTAGACTCGCCATCGCTGGTCATCGGGGCTCAGTTCAAAGCGCGACTCATCACTGAAGACTATTCTACTCCAGTCAGTGACATTCCAGTGCAAATGAGCCCGACAACACTGCAAACGGGCTTGACGTTGTACAGAGGTCAATGGTAGTCGGCGCAAGGGGCACCGTGACCTCAGCCCCCTTTCTGTGAGCCGTCTATGAATGGTCCCTGCGGTCAAAAATACCCGCTCGTCTAGTTTAAATTATCAAGAAGAAAACTTATCAGCTACTACGAAACTATGATTTCGCACAATATGTATTTAGAGTAGTCTTTAATAATTTGGAGTCATAAAATTTAGCATGGGAGGAATATACCAAAAAGTTCACCCATTCCTGCCAACTTCGTATAACACTGGCTCGCTCCGGCTCAAATGTCGAGGTATTCGCCGATAAGGCCAACCGGCTTCTGAAAACTACACGACCTCTGTCAAATTCTGACATATTATGCGCATATCGTTTGCGCACCTGTATGCGAGGCATAGTTACTGTCTACTAAAGTATGTAGCATTCATTATTTTAACTAACCAAGTTATTTTTAGTTGAACTTTCCTATCGATATCTCGAAGTTTCAGTTGCTGCCCGAATTTAGCGCGAGCGAGATATTTATGCAAATCGCAGACATCTGATAGCAGTTTAAAAAGCAGGAGTTAACGAGGAAAAGAGACAGAGTCTTGGATTTATCGCCGTAAGGCTGTGCGCGCAAATATTTCCTCTGTCTAGTGAAAGTTCGCCTTTATAAGCAATTGCATTTACTAGTTCTGACTCGTGAAATTCGCATTATTGCATTTCACTGAGAATTAGGCTTCCTTCGCCGTCCTACTTAAAGTTAAACTTAGGAAATTGAATTGTTAACACGCTTTATTTTATATTATTTTAGTTCAGCCCAAGTAGTGGCTTACTCTCAAAGTCGGAGAGTTGTAATTATTTGAATTAAAGGGTCCTTTAAACCCTCCTTCTGACTTGTAGTTCTTCAACACTAAAGGACATAGCCTAGATTTGCTCACTGTCCTCCACATAGGGTTTCACAGCGTATGTTTAGCAAGAAGATCAAGAGATTACAGTTGAAACCTTATAAGTATACAAAATGAAATTCGTGAAGAATTTTTTTTTTGTCTAAGAGTGTATATTGATAAAAGCGTTTCAAGCAAATATCCAAAGAAATGCTGGTAAAATTATCTAGTAAAAGCAAAAATCATTTTCGAAACTGGTATTTGACTTTTAATTACGTAGATATGCATACACTCTCTGTTTAATTTGTGTTCAGCTCCGAATATGATATCTAACTTTAAAATGAAATATCTAGGTCAATTTTTGTCGGATACGAATCCCACTTTTTATATTTTACTTTTTATAATAAGTATGAAATTCTTCTAAATATAAATATAGAGTCCAAGATAACTTATTAAAAGTTAGATTTCGTAATGTTTTCAAATTAGATGTTTTTAACCTCCGTCCAGCTTTTTTCCATAGAGAAGAAAGGTAATGTTTTCTGTCCAAAAACTCGATAGTTGAATTTTCAATGAATAAGCATATATTAGATTCCCCACAGCACGTTTTGACTATTTTTACAGTAATGTCTGCCCACGGAGGTTAGCATAGATGGACTAAGCATGACTTCACAAAATTTAAGCCGAGGAAATGCCAGCAACGTGACGTCAAGACATATCATGGCCGCCATACATGGGATAAGCCTACGAAACATATTGTTAAAAAACATTACGCTGAATCTAAAAGCAAATATCAACGTCCAAGGGCTCAGAAAAGTGTTTTTAGGCATAATTTTCATAAAATGCCATTAAACTTCCAGGGATCTTCCAGGTTTTACCCTGTATACATTTGTGTTATAGTTACCATTTACACATTTTCATGTATCTAGATTATATTAAATTTGAACGAATTATTTGCAGTCCTTGTGACTTTGCTATGTGTTATTTTATGTTAAGTATTAAAATTAGAGCGGAAGACTTATTAAAGTTCAATGATGAATCGCTAACATGTAGACAAAGCTAATTAGAATGTAAACAAAACGAACCAGATGCCGCTTATGGCAACTGTCATGATAAGTCGTGACTTCATACCGTGACATTTCATGGATTCATTTTCCTTCCACGGGATATACGTAGAAGGCTTACTCCATCTGTTCTAACATCCACGTGCCTGACTGTCTGTATGTGTGTGACGACGTTTTCGTCCGCAGTAACTCTTATACGAAACTTCCAAAATTTGCTATTGCACGTAATTAAGCTTTCTGTATTCTTATAAAGAGTAATTAGATTTTAACGAAAATCGGACAACCGGAAGTAGAAGCCAGTAATATTCTTTAATGGACAACCGAAAGTGGTACTTTGCTTGAATTCCATAACAATTTTTAATGAAAAATAATATTAAAATATAATCCAAAACATTTCAATTTTAGTAATTGAGACTTTAATATCCATGGGAACAACGTATTAGATTTTGGCTTAAATGGATAAAACGGAAGTGATAGTTTACGGTCTGTACAGAAAAGCTCAGATCAATAGTTGAAGCTCTGAACAAATTTTCTTAAAAATATATTATGAGATAATAGAAGACTCCCGAAATTTGGTATTTAAAATAGGTATGTGGTTGAGAACATCATACTATATTTATAAGCATTAAATGTATTCTTGGAATTATGGCAAATGCAATGAGAATAAGCTCGTAAGCTCGTAAGCTCGTTATGGAAGATTTGCTATCGTTACCAAGCAATTAAATGTATTAGCCTCAATCTTCAATTCTATGCCCGTTTCTCTTTTGTTTCGAATACTATTCAAATAAAAGGGTGCTGTTACCTTACGTTATCGTTATGTATTGTTTTTAAAGAAGCACTGTAGCAAATATAAATAATACAGGGAATACAAAAAGAAATGTTTGACAATACTTCAAGATTTCTAAAGATATGACGCTTTTAAAAACTTTATGATTGTCAAGTCATTGATTTGTGAATCCGAAACACTGTATTATTAGAAAATATACTACGACTAATGTAATATTTTCAAATTAAAGCATGAGAACGGATGTGTACGTATAGTTGATGACTACATTGTTGTATAACATTGCCCATCGTATGGGACAACAGATAACAAAAATGAGCAGTGGTTGTAATTAAGCTATAAAGTTCAAAAACAAATTAAATTTTATTTGCAAATGATTCAACCGCCAGTTATAGTTTCCTTAAAACTCGTTGCTGTTCCGAATGGAACTGGCGGGAAGTCATCTGCTGACCCAAAACAGACTTTAGTCCAAATGGGATATTAGTCTCGAAACGGCATTTTGCGTCCAAAAAACCTTAGATGTTTTGTATCGCTTTTCAAATTGCTACCACCAAATAATACCGATCTGTATTTATTTAAAGAAATTGCATAATGAAGAAACTGCATGAATGTATGTATGTGTCTTGCACTGTGAAAAAACAATGGTATCTAGAGCCATTAAATTTTGAATAACGTGATCTTCAACCCGAGCACAGGCACCTAGAAGCCCGAATTTTGAATTTCGAATTCGATTTATTATCTATTTCATATTTTGTAAAACTGTAACGGGTTTTTGATTAACAAACTCAAAGATTTGAAAGAGAGTAGTGGCAATACTGCACGGAATAAAGCAGTTTTATCTCTAGTCTCCAAGACTGACTATCGGAAATTTAAAAAATATGCTGTTTTCAAATATTTTGTGATTTTGCTGTTGAAATGAATTTTATGTGGCGTAAGCGCCAAGAACCTGACATTTAATAAATAAAATTAACACACAAAACGTTATTGATAAAAAGACAAAAAAAAGTTTTGTAAAGCCGTCTTAGAAAGTAAATTGAAACTTGATATGATGAACTGAAAAAGACGGAAGAAAACAGAAAAATGTAGACCAACATTTAACGCTGCATCGCGAATTCTAAACGTATACTAATATGCTGCTTTTAAAATTTTTATAATTTTGCTTGAACTGTATATGGTGTATGTGCGAAGAAATGATGCTTAATAACAAAGCTAAGTACACAAAGGGGGAAAAAGGGTTAATAGGAGTGAGTGTAACGGCAGACTTGTAAACTGCAATGTCAGCGAGAACGTAAAAGGCCTTAACAAACCTTTTGGGGAACCATTAAAATCTGAAACTTTTCAGATATTGTTTTTATTGTTTTTATAAACTTAACATTGCCAAAATATGAATATTTACGTCATTTAAGATATTTTTGTAATTGGAAGTTACATGTTTACGATTGCGTAAATAAAGCCGGTTAAAGGCTTGTGGACAAGTTTGTGGTACATTAGGACAAAATATAGAGCGTGACAAAATGTGCTCAAAATTAACTACCATTCTTACTTTTAGGTTGCATAATGCTATTTATACTATATGTAGACCAATAGTGGGAGACGAAAAGACTGAGACAGAGTTTATATTTTTAGCAATCTAATTACAGGTACTGGGAATCATTAGAAGTACTGATTCTCCGAGCTCATCACGTTTAGGATTGTCATTGCTTTCTTTGAATTAAAGGGAACGTTTTCTGCTTGAACTTTGGCAAGATTTTTTTAATTCACTGTGCTTACTATGACCAACTCAGTTGTCTAGGAGTAGGATAGGATGATAGATCTTAAGCACTATGGGTAAGAAGGATAGTATTTTGAGTCTAGATGGATTAGCTCAAATTCAAGTTAACTTAGTTCAAGAGTAGCGTGATCTTGCTATTAGTGAAATACCAGATAAATTCATTCAAATGGAAAATTTGCAACATAATATTCGGTGCATCGACAGTTTATTTTAAGAGAAAGCCAAAGCGGTTATCAAGCCATTCGAACAGAAGATACAGATGAACATTAAGTAGAAGTGCTAGCGGTAAAAAGAAAGTATTGACTAATAGCGAGGGATTTCAAACTCTGCGTATAACTCATAAACGTACACTTCCCAATACAGGCATGGAAGTTCCAGCACAGAAAAACAAAACACGAATGCTGATGAGGCAGATTTTCTACAGTCTAAAATGACCGCAAGGCCTATCCCTCCTATTGTCCTTGCGGATTTTAATGGAGATTGGGACGTCCTCAAAGAGGAAATCGAAAAACAAGGAATGAAGACTTTGTGCGGTAATCTGAAAGGTAATACGCTAAAGTACGTGTGTTTGACTCAAATAATTACAGAATAATCACCAAAACGATGCAAGATAGAGGTGTACCTTTCCATACATCTCAGTTAAACTCGGAAAAGCTTATTAAGGCTGTAATTAAGAAATTGCCCAAAAGCACGAATGTTGAAACAATTTATAATGAACTAACAAAAAAGGAATTTCTGTTTTGAAAATTAAGCAAACTACTCATTTTAGAAATAGGAATTTAATAAATCCCCCCTTTTCTTAGCGGAAGTACGAAAAAATGCAGAGGGGAAAAAAGTCTACGAAATTGAAACTCTCACAGGTTTAGACGTTTTTGTTGTAACTTACCGAACACGACCGAGTCCTGTGCAGTGCCATAAGTGCCAAAGGTATGGGCACACACATAATCTGTGTCACCACACGCCAAAATGCCTAAAATGTGCAAAGCCTCATGAATCATATCAACGCATACAAAAGAAGGACGAGAGTTAAAGAGTTTTTCACGAAATTCAAGTCAGCCAAAAACATTATGAAAAAGAAATTGACATGTCTATCACAGAATATTTTACTAGCTTATATTAGGACTTTTAATCATTCTCAGCAATATATCAACTTAACTGCAGCTACAAACAGCTTTGTTAAAGTTTCCTGTTTTAATGCTAATGGATTTCGGCAAAAAAAACATGAAATCCTTAACTACCTTAACAGGTATAACATCGACATTATGATGATCAAGGAAACACACCTGCGACCATCTAAATATCCACGGCTACAGTATTCTAAGAGAAGACAGGAGACGTAACAGAGGAGGAGGTACGGAAATTATCATTAAAAATCACATCAAACATATCAGAGTTTCTATCCCTCATAATAACGCTATGGAATACACTTCAGCATTCACCTACAGTGACTTCAGTGAAGCGTACCCTTTCATCTCGTTCTACAGTCCGCTTGAAAATTTATTCACAAGTGATGCTTTGGGCAGATTAACATCCACAAGTTTCCATACCATCATCACTGGCGATTTTAATGCCAAACACACGTCCTACAACTGTCGGATTTCTAACAGAAATGGATCCACTTTAGATAATTGATTAATAACGAAGTAAGAATTATTGCTCCGTACCTTCCTACCCGCTATCACCACGATGGTCAAAGAGAAATCCTAGATATTGTCTTAATGAAAAATATTCCTACCGCTCCTTATCTTGAAGTTATAGAGGATCTTTCATCAGACCACCTTCCTATAAATTTCGATATTTGTGGTTTCTATCAATCTCTTAAAAGTACAATATCCGAAAGTTAATTGGCAAATTTACAAAGAAAAACTTAACAACATGCCTTGAAATCAAATTTCCAGTACTGCGGTGATGCCGAAGAAGAGATTCACAAAATTATTACTAAAATGCAAAGTGATATTAAAAATACCTCTTACACGTGTATACCAAAAAACTTTCTGGAACTCTCCAGCCACATAAAGGATTTAATCGAAAATAGAAACAGAAGGAGAAATGTTTGGCAGGCCAGCTGAGAACCTAGAGAAAAGCATCAAATTTATTTTCTTAATAGATAAATTACTTCGGAAATCATTAATTAAAGTTCAAATAGTTGGCATGCACTTATAGAAAATATGGATATACAACAGAAAACCGTCTGGAAAATTGCAAAGTCAGTTCGTCTGACGAAGAACAAGCAGGTTCATCCAACAGATCACATGGGCAGAACCTACTATTCAGAATCCGAAATGTTTTGGCAGATGAATTAGACAAACGTTTTTAAAAACATCCTGATGAAACTTCTGATCATGAAATCGAAATTCTTCACTCTGTAACTAGTCTTAAGAATGCAAACTGCAGCAATTTTATCTCACCTGGCAACACCAAGCGAAGTCAGAACTATAAAAATCTAAAACACAGAAAAGCCAAGCGTTATGATATGATTAACAATGACGCTCTGAAAGTACTGCTTAGAAGATATGCTGTTCTCTTAACTAATATTTTCAATGCCTGTATTCGCCTGTGTTATTTTCCACAACAGTGGAAACACTGTATCATCATAACTTTACTTAAAGGGGGAATAATTCCAAACAAATCACACGCTACCATCCGATAAGCTTGTTACCGGCTCTTGGGAAAGCTTTCGAAAAATTCTTAAGGGGACGGTAGACTTTAAAATTCCTAAAAATCAACTAAAATATTGAATTTGTTTTTTTACTCTAGTAATATTCCATATACGTAACTACACCGTATGCAAAAACCGAGTTCAAATATTCTGATTTTAAAAAAGTTACAAGCATTTAAAATGTGTAAACAACGTAAATTTTACGCCCTTTAAATTTTGGAGAAAATGTATAAAAATGTATTTCAACAGTTATTTACTGACGTTTTAATTTATATAACATCAGTAATATATTTGTAAGGAGTATAAATGTCAGTGCTGAACTATGACATTAACTTTGGTTATGTAAACTCTATACGCGTAGAACAAAAGGAAACAAACTCGTTTTCCCTGCTCGTTGCAAAAAAAGTGTGATCAGCGTCGCTTGAACCAAAGCAAAAAAAAAAGTTTAGCTGCTTGGAAAGCAACAGAAATAATAAAAAATACTGTAAAGCATTGAAAGATAATGTAAATGTAACAAATTTAGGTAAAACATATGGTGCGGGTGAATTTTAAAAGTTTCATTGAATATAATGCATAAATTGTTTCTACCTATAACTTCGAATCACATACCAATTTGCGATATGTTTATTTTTGTCATATTTAATATTATGAGATTAAAAATAGTTAAATGATATGGAAATGTTATCTAGTGTTTACACATTCATATTTAAAGTTAATTTTCTGTTTCTCATGACCATATATTAACGGTAAGTTTGAAGAAAAACTTTAAATCCGGTTTTCTCAAAACAAATTTTTTCGCAGTCATGTTTTGAAAATGCGCCATGCGTCACAGTTTTAGTTAAAAATGAATAATATTTGGAAGAAACTATCTTGTTATATGTTACAGTAGATCTGTGTATGCATTTTTGGATATGAAGTTATTAAGAAGTTTAAACTTGTGATAATGTTTAACAAAAGGTGACATTTTTCCGAGAACTGGGTATAAATTCACAAAAATCCTTTTTAAAAATTTCTGATCCCTCATATTTAGCAACGGATACACAGAAACTTTTGTCGAATTTTTATAACTAACTTAAAGGGAAAATTAAAAAAAAATATTGAAAATTAGAGCGCAAGGAGCATTTTAAATTTTTAATTAAAATAATTAATTATTTGTTTTAAAAGTTTTTAATTTCAAATAAATTGAAATTTTGAACCTATATTTTATAAAATGAATGTTATAATATGCATATGTATAAAATTTGTTTTCCAAAACACAAAAACTTAAAAAACTTAATTTTTAAAGTCCACCGTCCCCTTAAGCAATAGACTCACTTCCCATTTAGAACAACTTGATATGATTGACAACAAATAATTTGTATTCCGAAGAGGACATTGCACTACTCGTAAGATTCTCAGCCTAATCAAATTCATAACCCAAGACTTTGAGAAAAAGAACGGACCATGGTACCTCGATTTTGAGAAACCTTTCGATCGTGTGTGGCATGCAGGCCTCATCCATAAATTATCTAATTTTATTCTGCCTCACAGCTTCATTAAACTACTTCATTAAGCAGAAGAATGTTCCAAGTTAGATGCGGAGATGCTCTCTCACTTAGGATGATTATCTACAGTGCCGTGTCAAAGATTTCGGTCTTAAGACCAAAACTTTTTTTAATATAGTCGTTAATGATGCCTCATCCCTTCAGTTCCAATATTCTCAAGTAACACGACTGCGCTAAACCAGCACATTCAATAATACGATGTACCATCCAACAAATTATGAAGAACATAAGCACAGTTTAGATCTGCATCCAAACCATCTGTATAAAGAAAATATAAAATCCTACGTAAAGAAAGCAGTTCTAAACGCCGCACTCAAGCAATGGAGGAAAAATGAAATTCTATTCTGCATGGAAGAAGAACCTATGAATTCGCTCACAAAGTCAGCCTTGACAGACAGATTTTCCAGCCACACATCACCAGATTTATAACGGGTTACGGTCCATTACCGGACTATTTTCTAGAACGAGGAATAACAAGCACCAACATCCGTGTGTGTGGCCAGCCAGGTAGCCCGGACCACTGCGTCACCTCCTACCCACTAATACGAGAGTGCCACATGCCATTTAATAACACAGATCCAGTTTATAAAAGATTCTTTATTCGCCAGCCAATAGTAATTGAAGTACTCAAAAGTATTAGGACAAACTGCAGGCATTAGGCCAGGATTTTTGTGAATCATCTTAATCATAATTCTATCATTTCCACATAACCAACCTATATATCCAATGTACCTATGTCAATGTGCTTATGAATATAATGAACCTATGGACCTATATCAGCCTTTTGCAAGTTACTCGTACCAAGTGTTTCAATTCTATTCATGTATGTATAGTTGTAGACACAGTAGGTATTTTTTGAAAGCAGGAAGCTGAAGAAATTATCAATGCCCTCTCCGGCATTCTAATCACGACCCTCTCGAATACGCGCCGAGCGTGCTGACCACTAGACCACGAAGGCGGTAAAAATACCTTATAAACGCTCCCTTTTAAATAGCGACTGGGAATTAGGAGACCTAATCGCCAAATCCTGGTGTTGGAAAATCATCATCCACCAACTTTTTAGTTCGGGTGCCACTGCAGAGACATTAAATATTTTTTGAAAGCATGAAGCTGAAGAAAAGAGGAATATCCTCGCTAGAACTTGAACCGCGAGCGTCTCGAATACGCGTCGATTGTGCTGACCACTACACCACAAAGGCCTGTCAAGAAGGCGGGAGAAATACCTTATATAGTCATGTAGGTTAACACATGATAATGTGCCTTCATTAATTGTCACTCATTCTTACTCACACCGTTAATTGTCATTAACTATTTCATTAATTACCAGTGCATCATCAATAATTGCTGCTTATTATTACTTAAGTTATTGACTACCTACATTAGCGCACTTATGTATCCAACGCACCTACGTTTAAGTGTACCATCCCCGTTCATGTATGGAAAGCTATGTAGGATAGCACAGGATTATGTGTTATCATTAATCGTCTTCTATCGTATTACTGTACAAGTACCATTTTCTATGCATCATTTCTTTGCCTATCTCATTAACTACTCAAGCCAATGTATATATGTATCCAATGTACCTATGTCAGCCAATGTACCGATGCATGTAAACTATTATTAATTGTATGCTGAAGCATATATGCAAACACCCTTGTTTGGTCACGTCAAAAACCTCGTATTCAGCATTATTAAATTACCGATGCAGCCCTCGTGCTCTAGATAGGTGTCGGTATCGGACGACACCCAATTTATCATTAAAAGCTGTCTGGGTGTCCGGCCCTGCATTCACCTGTCACCTGCACACAGAAAACCAAATAATTTATTCTCCAATAGACCATTTACCAATCCGAATCTATACGGGCGGATCAAAAACTAAAATGGGTATCAGAAGTGCCTTCTGTGCCTACAGAATTAATTTGCTCTTTAAAACATGGCAAGCAAAGCTTAACAGCACAAATTCAGTATCCCAAGCTGAACTGTTAGCCATCACAGAAGCAGTGAAATTTGCCAGGAAACGACAAGAAAAAAGCGTTATAATTTCCAACAGTGCTTCAAGCTTACACGCAATCATCGAACTAAGCTGCTCTCCAATAGTAACGGAAATTCAACATTTACTATCCTACTCTCCTCAAAAGTGAAATTGCAACACCAAGAAAAGAATGCTCGTAGCGTCAAAGTGCAGGATCGAGAATTGTGAGGTATGCAAATGATTAAAAAAGCAGACATATAAAATCATTATTATCATTATTATTATTATATTTATTGAGTATCTAATGTGCTCAACTCGGAAAGCGATACAGGCCGCAATCCGGCGAGGCATGCTATCAATGACTTCATTGATGGTTGCCTCAGGTAGCCTTTGCCAAGCCACATCCATTGATGTACGCAAAGCACCCAGGGTTTACCCCCGTGGTCCTCGGTTAATGTCACGTTCAGTAACATTTCACAGGCTTTCGAAGGGATTCAGATCTGGAGAGGCTGCCGGCCAGGTTAGGATGTCAAATCTGGTCAGGCTGTTAAGAGTACGCCGTGAGACATACGTCTTGGCATTGTCTTGTTGGAATACCGTGTTGGATGCGCCCTGCAACCAGAGTAGAACAACAGGCTCCACAACTTGCGTGACGTAGTGGTCCGCTATCAAACTGCGGTTAATGTGTACCAGGGGCGTCTCGTGATCAAACATTATGCCACCCCGAACCATAATGACAGGTGCAGGACCGGTGTGACGCTCGGCGAAATGGCCTGTTTCGTAGAAATCTCCGGGTCGCCACTATATCTGTCGACGACTTTCATTCCTCCACATACAGAAATGAGATTCATCCGTGAACAAAACCCGATAACATTCGATGATCCATGCACTATAACGCTGACACCGCACCACGCGTCCAGTCTTATGTTCAGCGGTCGATGGTACCCCTGTGGCTGGTACCTGTGAACGTAAGTGTACTTCATGCAGTTTGTTGCGCACGGTTTGGGTGGACACAGATCCACCTGCTCCTGGAGGCAAGTCGCTTCGGATGTCACGTAACGAGGAGAAAGGATCTCCAAGTGTTGATTGCCGAATACGCTAGTCTGTGCGCTCTGACGTGCACTTGTGCGCACCACTTCTTCTTTGACGTGCACGTGCACCTTCCTGAATCCATCGTGTGACACAACGCTGCATGGTACTCACTTTGTGCCCAACACAAGTGGCTACTGTGCCCAGCGACAAACGAAGTTCATGCACTTCGATAATACGGTCAAGTTCCCCGGTCGTTAACTGATGGTACTGAGCTCGCCGACGTCTCAGAGGCATTTCTTATGCCTCTGAGACGTGGTCTTATGCCTCTGAGACGTGGTCTTATGCCTGGTCTTATGCCTTTCTTATGCCTCTGAGACGCTTCTTTAAAGTCGCCAATCCTCCGTAAACCCTCAGATGCTGTTTATGAGAAGGGAAAGTGGCTGACCTTCATAGCCCGCATATGCGTATGACGTGATTCAATGCGTGCGCAACTCTTATTGTTTGCATATCCACTCATAACTCTCGCTCCTGCGATTTGCATGACGCTACGCGCATTCTTTCTGGTGTTGCAGTTTCACTTTTGAGGAGTGTATTTCAGAGAGAATACCCGTCCCAAGTTTCACTAGACACACGCCCATATGGTCACAATAGGCAGTGAAGCAGCCGACCATCTGGCAAAAGATAGTGGAAATGGACAACTTGTCCCGGTTTTCACTCTGCCAATTCCATTATCACATCTTAAATCAAGACTGAAACGGAACCTTACGTCCCTGTGGAAAACTAACTGGACACTAAGAGTTAACAGGCCAGGAGGAAATTTAACTTACTCCCGGGGCCCTCAAGGGAATTAACCACTACAGGCAGAGCAATGACATATTTCTTGACGGCGCATCGCTCTTTTGAAGCCTACCTATTTCGCTTCGGATTGCACCACACAGATTCCTGCAAATGCAGCTCAACAGGTACCATCGACCACTATGTGTTCGACTACGAAATCACCAAAGATCTACATTCTCGGCCGTATACAGCTAAAAATGCCCAGGCATGGCTGAAACAACTAAAAAAGAGTAAGCAATAACGAAATAAATTTCAAACTCTCACAGATTACCTAGCAATGAACTGAGGAAATCTAAAAACAATCTAAATTTCAAAAAAACGAAGGAAAGAAAAGAAAAAAGAAAAGAAAATGCTCTCAGCACAGATCTAGCGGCTGAATGGTGGTACAATGAACTTAGTATTTTCTAGTCCCATCTTCAACTGTTCTGTACCAGTACCCTATACAAAATGCCTAGCAGATATACGCTGGTGTGCAAAACTTAAGCGACAATGTAAAAATTTAGCAGATAGCCATGAAATTGCAAAAAAGGAGGTCTGAAGATCATTACAATGAACACGTAAGTCATTAGAAACGTCATGCGTATGCAAATATCAGGAACGAAACGTCAGAGGCGATGTGAGCGTACACAAAACGCGTGGTGTCGGTGCCCGCAGCTCAACAGTAGAATAAAAAGGACGGAGACGCAATTCAACATATTCGCAAGTGCCAGTGAGCCAGTTCGTGAAATATGGCTAGAAGAAATCACCTGGACGACTTCACACGTGGAAGAATGATCGGAAAGCTGGAGGAGGGGCGTACTGTCACCAGTGTAGCTGCAGAGTTCGGAATCAACAAAAGTGTCGTTTCGCGAGCTTGGAAAGCGTTCCAAACCACAGGTACAGCTGTTAGAAAGGTTGGTGGCCGCCCGAGGACGACATCTGCAGGGGATGACCGATATATCATCCTACAGGCGAAAAGAGGCCGACAGCAGTCAGCAAGCGCCATTGCTGAGCAACTCTGTACAGCAACGAGGCGACAAGTGCCGCGGTTTACTGTGGCCAGACGCCTTAACAAAGGGGGCCTATTCGCCCGCCGTCCTGAACGCTGCCTTCCGTTGAAAGTTAGCCACCGACGCCACCGTTTACAGTGATGCAGAGAGCACAGAAACTGGACAACTGATCAATGGAGTCGTGTCCTCTTTACGGGTGAGAGTCGGTCCAGTACCAGAAGCGATTCTCAACGAGTTTTGATTTGGAAAGAGGTCGGGACCCGGTTTTATCCCAGTATCATGAAGGAAAGACACCGTAACGGTGGTCCTGGAGTTCTTGTATGGGGAGGCATTATGCTGAACGGGCAAACTGAGCTCTACGTTTTCGACAGAGGGTTGTAACCGGGGATTGCTATTGTGAGGAGGTACTCCTTCCCCATGTGAGTCTGTTCCGAGATGCCATTGGCCAAAACTTTATTTTTATGGATGACAATGCACGGCCACATCGGACTCTTGTTGTTGAGGGGCTATTGGAAAGTTAAGGTATCACTCGAATGGATTGGCCAGCGTACTCCACAGATTTAAATCCCATCGAACATGTGTGGGACGCTTTGGGGAGACTCATTGCAGCACGCTTACATCCTTCGGAGAACACCCAAGAACTCAAAACAGATGCTGATTGAGGAATGGGCACTCCTACCGCAAGAAATGTTGCACCAGCTGGTTCTGAATATGCGGAGACGGTGCGAAGCAACCATTGCAGTGAGGGGAGGGCATATCCCATATTAAGGAACATCTGCTTGTTGTTCTTCCTCTTGGATAGATTATCATGAGTCACGATATAAGGTATTTGTCCTGCCTTCTTCGCATGCCTTCGTGGTGTAATGGTCTGCATGCTCGACGCGTAACCGAGAGGTCCGTGGTTCGATTCCCGGCGAAGGCGTTGCACATTTTTCATGTCTGCTGCTTCCAAAAAACCCTGATGTCTCTACACTGGCGCCCGAACTAAAAAGGTGGTGGATGATGATTCTCCACCACCGGGATTTGGCGACTGGGTCCCCAAAACCCCAGTCGCCCTTTAAAAGGGGGAGTATATAAGGTATTTCTCCTGCCTTCTTCGCATGCCTTCGTGGTGTAATGGTCTGCATGCTCGACGCGTAACCGAGAGGTCCGTGGTTCGATTCCCGGCGAAGGCGTTGCACATTTTTCATGTCTCCTGCTTCGAAATAAACCTAATGTCTCTACAACGATACTATGCGTTCAATAAAGCTTGTTTTTGTTTGATTCCATACCGCATGCATTGTATTCCTTTTTCAGCTCCGATGCTTTCGTCATCCTTTGCGTACATAATACTCTCCTTCATTTCTGCATTTCATGTCTCTCAGTTGATTTCTCGTGGAGTTATGGCAAAAAATCCTGCTGTTGCTTAAGTTTTACACACCAGTGTAAAATGGTGCCCTGTGTATAAGTGAACTCCACACGTTTTTAATGAGCACATAAATTTCCAACTCTACACAGTGTTTTGAATTTCTCAGTTTCACCTTCAGTTATCAAGCAGGCTATACATAAGTGAATTATAAGTGAACCATAACTAAGTGAACAACACAAGTGTCTACTATGACTGTGACAAGGAAATATTACACAGGTACTCTGCAAATATATGAACGAACCACATGATGTGCATTAATGTACCCAGTTGATATTGTTCAGTATAATGCATCAGAATAACTTCTTGTATGCAAGTTACCACTGACTTCTAAAGTAAACATTCTCTATTAACTCAGAATCACAATGCATAAAACAACAAGTCTTGACAAGATTTCTTCAATAACCACAGGTCTCAAATACCCATCTTCCGAAGTAACTTTATAAATTGTGCTACAAATTTTAATATTCTATAGAGATTTTTGGCTGGGTCTAGCGACAATAGAATTCTCCACCCCCAACTGAGTACAAATGCTGATAGCCATATAACAAGCGGTACAGTAACTCAGATGGTGGTAAGTAAATAAGTAAGTCTGCTGACGACACTGTAATTTTAACAATCTCCAGACACCTTCAATGCAACAGATAAGTTACAATGTAAAGGAAATACAATAGCTACACGGTGCAAATTATGAAAGATTAATTTAAAATCCTCTAAATACTGTACAGTACTACATCGTCAATATAAAAAGCATTTCTCAGTCAATGTGGATATTAAAATTGATAATACTTCAATTCCAGTTGCGAATTCCTACACATACATAGGTGTCTTTGTTGACAAGTCATTCATATTTAAAGAACGTATTATGTATGTTACAAGCAAAGCTAACCCCGCTTTTATAGTGCAATCTCTCAATATTTTTTATCGTTCTGGTTTTAAAAGAGGGGAAAACGTTTGTGTTATAATCTGTGAAAATTTTAAAGCTTTACTTCCAATGTATTTTTAGATGTAAAATCATAAACATCAATAGTCTAAAAAATTGAGTGATTTTCAAAAATTCGTCAAAAATTCAGAAAATACAATTTTCATCCAAGTTTCATTGAAAACAGATTTTTCCCGCTGTATTCGATAATACAAGCAATAAAATTCTGGTACATTTAGTTAGTTTCTTAAGCGAAGATTTGCCCTAAAAATCTTTTAAACATCAAATTAAAATATCTGAACCACATGGCTTCCGTGTACGGCGTATTAAATTATACACATTTTTTTTGCTACACTTCGTTTAAATTTATTTCTTTGAATTTTATTAGATATAACGGGTGCGTCATAAATTCGTGCAAAGTTAAAAAATTCGTAATAAAAGAAGAAATGCACGGAAAAATTTTCTGTTTGCCCTAATATGGTCAGAAAGACATATTCCAAAAGTAACCGACAGAGGGCGCTCACACGTCATACTGAGACGTTTTATTCAAACCACGCAAACAGAAACAGACAATCAAACAGATCACAATAACATGACAGTATGCATTTATTTTATAGTAACAGATGCTCAACATTACCACCAGCACAAGGTAATAGGCAAGTGAGGCACGCCACTACACCCATTACAGCGGAGTGTAGCATGTCGCCATCGATGGGAACAACGGTCAGTCGAATGGCATTTTTCAGTTCCACCAGTGTGGATGGGAAGCCCCGGTACGCACGAGACTTTAAGTATCCTCACATCCAAAAATCTGCCGGAGTCAAGTCTGGTGATCTTGAGGGCCACTGAATCTTACAACCGCGACTTATCACTTGGTCTTCGGTGAAAGATTTCAACAGGAACGTCTTGACTTCGCTTGCAATGTGGGGTGGGCACCATTCTGCATGAAGGTGACAAAAGGTAAGGCATGTCTTTCCTGCAATGCAGCACAACATGGTCACACAAAAGCGTAAGATGTCACAGTGACCGTACAGGTTTTCACGCCGGATACAGGACAGGTTTCTTCAAAAAAGAAAGTGCCCAGAATAAAAGACGCAGTGAAACCACACCAAACAGTCACATGAGGAGAATGCAGTGGCTGGCTCTGGTACTCACGAGGGTTTGAAGTCGCCCAAATACGACTGTTTTGCGTATTGACGTCACCATGCAGTAAAAAGTGAGCTTCATCCGTCCACATGACGTTCAGCAACCATTGTGGATTACGTTCCATTTGTGCCAGCGCCCATGTAGCAAAATTTGTCTTGCATCTGTATCTGCCGGTAATAACTGGTGAAGTCGCTGGATTTTGTATGGATACAGATCCAACATTCGGTGCAGAATACGTCGAATCGACGCCTCCGGAATCCCCGTTCTTCTCTCAACTTCACGAGCTATTCCCCGTTGATGTCTCGGCTGCTATATCTTTCATGACATTTTGTACCACATGGACGCTGTCCGTTCTCGAGGGTGGTCTGCCACTTTGTTGACGATCCTCCAAACTCTCAGTTTCCTCAAAACGTCGTACTAAATTCCGTATCCCATTCAATGAAATAGGGCTTTTTTGCGCCTTCTCCGTGCGAAACTTTCGCAATGTAACAGCTGTGGATTCACCATTCTTGTAGAACAATTAAACCACCAACGCCCGATCTGGCAAAGAAAGCATGCTGCCGGCTTCGAATGACGGATCCGTTTCCAGCGAAGTGCTGTATTGATAGCCTGATTTGCATAAAACATCTCAGTATGACGTGTGTGCGCCCTCTGTGGGTTACTTTTCTCAACATTTTTTTACATGGAAGAAAAATCCAGTGTCTTCCTGACCATATTGGTGCAAAAAATAAAATTTTTCCGTGCGTTCCTTCTTTTATTATGAATTTTTGAACTTTCATGAATTTATGACGCACCCGATATATTTTTCGTTATTCAATTCAGGTCTAATTTCGCGGCAAGGCCAAAAAAAATGAAAGCCCAAAATACCTTCATTAAAAATTGTAAAATACAGAAAAACCTAAAACACCAATACAATCAAAAACACTTTAAAAACTATTTTTATAATTAAAGTTAGAGTTTGTAGGTAAAAACAAGCAATTTAGCAGACAAATAGGAAGATAAAATCTTCGGTGCGCAAAAGCTGAAATTTAACTTTTGATCACACAGGTAAAAAAAAAAAAACACTAGAACAGAAAAACAACATAATTCAACCACTTTTATAAAAAAAATACGCAATTTACCAACATATAAGAATAGAAATACTGAATTCGCCGAGCCGGGTAACAGGGTGGGTACATATACGTAATATTTTTGATGCGTAGAAGAAGACACTGGAACTTTTAACAGCTTTCGATATTGCGTAGATGGCTGAGAATACCGTAGTAGCTGAAGGCAGGGCTGCGTGGAAAAGCACGATGACAACTGAGCTTAAAGAATCATAATCTTTGTTTTTTATGTATATGAAGTCATCCTTTTGCAGACAAGATACTTTTTAATTATAGTAAAACACAATAAGTTCCATTTTAAAGTACAACGACATATTAGGCAAATAAGCAGCAGCGTGGAAACGTAGCGTGCTGCCAGCAATAAAGCGTAAGCTAAAGAGAGCGCTGCAATTCAAAGGAAGAAGGGAGGAAGATGATAGTTTCAGTTCGAGTTAAAGAAAGTTTTGGTTTACAATTTAGTGATTGGGCAGGAGGTATTGCATTAAACGTTACGTAACATAGATGGGTCTCAAATTTTGAAAGAACAGATGAATTTAGGGGGAGAGCACCAAATTTAGAATGCTAAATTTGAGGTCGCCAATCATTTTTTTAAAGCAGCTATAGTATTTTGTTATATCTTATATATACATATACATATATGTATGTAAGATAAAAAATATGTGAATCAAAATTATAATTTAAACTAACATCTAATTCCCTTTAATTCTCTGTCTCTGTTTTAAAAATCGTAATAACTTCTCTGGATTGCGTCACTTCTAGATCATTCCATTTTGCATGACCTGCGTAGCGCTGATGACGTAATAATTGTGAACTGAAACTTTCATTCAAACCAAAACTTTTCTCTTCGTGTGCTTCCATATTGGCTAACTAGGCACTTCGGCTTCATTCTGTGCGTTGCTTCGTCGCTATTTCGTTGTGCGCGCTTTCTATCGCAGTAATTTCCAAAATGTAAATGTTCTTGAATGGGCACGATTAGAGTGCCAAGTGATTGAGGTCACGAACGTCAACTGGAAAATAAAAATGGAATTAAAACCGTCTCGACTGCAAGTTTCTTTATCTTATATAGGTATTACGTATCGGCGCTGCTCCGTTTTTTCCATAGTATTTATTAGTACATATATATGTTTGGTGCGGCTAATTGCGAGGAAAATTGCAGGTGCACAACAGCATGTACTTGCAGTCCAATACACAAAATTCCAACGTTCTACGGTTACGTGATTTTAAGTTATGTAAGAAACATACGTACGTCCGCAATGTGACGTCTGCACGTCACGAAAAAAAAATCTCTTCTGAATCCGTTTTAAATCCATTTTACAGTCCGTTTTGGGAAAAAAGGGAGTCTCTTATTCTGCCCGTGTAGACAGATATCATGCAAGAAAAATCATTCAGATGGATTCGAGAATGGTCAAAATGGATATTTTCGTTGAAATATGACACCCAAAATTTTTCCCTATTACAGTACTTTCTTTACTTTGCACGAGGAAGTAAAATCTAAATCACGTCCGTATTACCAACAATAATTTTGCTAGCAACATCGCTAGCAGCAAATTTGCTGCATTTTATATTCTTTAACTAATAACCTAAATTAAAACTGTGTCTACTGCTACAAAAAGAATCATATTTCTACTAGCATTACTCATAATTATTACCCCTATTTTCTTTCGAATTCAACATACTACGTTTTAACCCAAAGAAGTATATGAAATATTTTCAAATAAATAATTACATTGTGACGTTCTACTCTCCTTCTGTTGTGTAGAATTTTGAGAAATAGCGATTGCACTGACGAAGGGTTAAAACTGCCCTTTATTAAACTCTTTAACTTATTTACAATGCGTTAACTTGACGCTAACATACTACGTCTCAACTTGAGCTCTAACTGAAACAGTAGAATCAAACTTATAATAAGAGATATTCACAAATAGTAGAATTACCCTGCAGGGCTCATATAATCCTGTAGCCTACAGCGTGCAAATGAGTCTAGTGGCAGCAAGATAATAGCGCTTCAGCCACGTCAGAACCAGCAGTAACTGCTAAACAGAAGTTTGCGTATAAGCACGCACGGCAATTTCCCGTACTTTCTCTCTACTGGAACGTTGATATTTAGCTTATTCTTTCGCTGGTAGAATTAGCATTTCTTACGCGCGCTACCAAATTTAAATATTCTGGCACTGACAATTAGGGGAATGAAGGCTTATAGGAAAGTAACTTAAAATTGAAATTAACTGGTTATTTAAAATAAATATAAATCCCTACATTTGTCCATGCCAGAATTTAACAGACTTGGATAAAGGTCCTTAAAGACCTGTTACAAACGGATAAATTCTACAGCTGACAAGATCTGAGCCCCGTTTACATTCAACATACTAGAATTTAAATGATTACAGGCGAAATTTTTATCTTCTGAGTTCTGCTGAGCATCCTTTGTTATCCTTTGGGGTTCAGTGAACTCCCTGCAGTCATCTGGAAGGAGCACTTATGAATACATGATTCTAAATAACATGTAAAATTCACAATATAATATTTTATTAAGTTCTAGCCTTTATTTAGCGTAGCTTTCTCAGCTTTTCCGAACATTACTGTTTTTCATGCCACAGTTATTCAATTCACTTTCATGCTTAAATTTTAAACTTTAATCCCCTTTTGGCTCTCCACAAGGTGTGGTGTGAAAACGCAAGTGTTCTATGTTATAGTGGACAAAATCTCCACCTAAACGCACATTGACTGTTAGCACATAACAACCTTCTTAAACACACCCTAAATTCATTTTTAAGTTCTCCATGAGCTAATAAACATGAAAATAAACTAAAGTGTCAGCAGAGAGCCTTACGAAACACATGCATACGAAAATATTTTGTACATTCATCTTAAACGCATGCAAGCTTTCGCTGCAAAATCGCATGATTTGATTTAACTAAAATTTCTTTTGTTCAATCTATTAGACGACATCTGGATGCTTTTACCCGAGGTCGAATCATTGGGAAGTTGGAGGAAGGCCGCAGTGTGACAAGTGTGGCTGTAGAGTTCGAAATTGCTCACAGCATCGTTTCATGACTTTGGAGACAATTTCAAACTACAGGAACAGCTATCGGGGGGTTTAGTAGTGGTCGTCCACGAGGAACCACACCCGCAGATGACCGGTATATTGCCTTACAGGCCAGAAGAAACAGGCGGCAGACAGCGGGAGAAATCGCTAGACACACGACACAGGCGACTGGACGACCGATATCGCGTTTTACCGTGGCCAGAAGACTGCACGGTGGTGGTCTGTTTGCACGACGCCCTGTACGGTGTGTACCTCTAACGCCTGCCCATCGGAGAAGGCGTTCTCTGTGGTGCCGGGAACACCGGAATTGGAGAGACAATGAATGGGGACGAGTACTCTTTACAGATGAGAGCAGATTTAGTCTGAGTTGCGATTCTAGACACATACACATCTGGACAGAGCGGGGAACACGCAATAACCCCTTCAACATCATCAAAAGGGACTGTTTTGGAGGTCGCGGAGTTCTCGTTCGAGCAGACATAATGCTTGGTAGCCGGACCGACCTTCATATCTCCCAAGGAGGTTCGTCACCTGGGACTGCTATTGTAACGAGGTTCTTCTTCCTTACATGCGTCTTTTCACAAGGGCTATGTGTCCTCAGTTCCTCTTCATGGACGACAACGCTCCACCTCATCGCACAGTTACTGTCGAAGAGCTGTTGGAGAGTGAAGATATTGAACACATGGATTGGTCGGCAAGGTCTCTAGATCTAAATACCGTCAGGCATGTACGGAACTTACTAGGGAGACCCGTGGCAGCACGTAACTTATCGCCAGTAACGATTCCGAAACTGCGATTGGTGCTACAAGAGGAACGAGCAGCAGTGTCTCAACAGCTCATTAACAACCACATATCCAGCATGCACAAATGATGTGAAATCTGCCTAGCAGTGAGGGGAGATCATATCCCCTATTAAAGACCGGATGTTTCTTGCTGACACCCATCACAGGGATGTTTCGGCCTTCAGTCGCATTGCGCTCCATGCTACTTTTTCAATAAAGATTCTTTTTATCCCTCTGATTTCTCTTTTAGTAAGTGTTGCTTACATTACTCATGTCCTTACGTATTGGGGATCTTACGGTATTAAATGTACGGTATTTGGAAAGCATTTGTACAAAGTTATATTGAAAAAACCGTCTCGTCCTTAATTTTTGTACACCAGTGTAGTCTTTCGACAAAGAAAACCGAACTACAGTATTTCGACCGCCTCATCCGCGACCATCCGCCTCATCCGCGCAAATTCGCATGCGCCGTTTGGACAGAATTATTCTCAAAATAGAGTTGAAGGATGGGAACTTTCTTTCCCTCCGCTCTCTCTTTTCAGAGAAGAGAAGAATTTCACGTGACCTTTCATGTCGCAGCAAGTAATAACGCCCCTTTTGGGCGAGTCTGTATGTTTTGGGAGAATGCCAGCCAGGGTTGCGTTTGAGACGGTCGAACTATAGTTCTTTACATAACATAACATAACAATTCTATAATACACTATACTTTGTCCTTTCGCCAAATAAAGCTGAATTAACTTTAGTCCTCAATCGAGGCAATAGCTTTTATCCTCTAACTTCCTATTAAATATTTTCATGTAATTTTAGATAACAGAAAAGATTTACAGAAAAATTCGCTTTTTTTTTTGAAGCTTGGTATTCAGACATACACTTCTCGCAGAAATGTGTCCATTCTATGTGATTCATCCGTGAGACTTTCCGTCTCTGCTTCCTGTCCCCTGTTGGGAATTGATTTTTTCTTTTTTCACCTCTGATGAGTGGTCTGTTCGGCAGCGGAGCAGTATACGTTTAAAATTTCCGATGCAGCGTTAAGTATTGGCATACATTTTTCTGTTTTTTCAGCCTTTTCTCAGTTTATCATACCAATGTTCACTTTTCTTATTAAGATGGCTTTAAAAGACTTTTTTGTCTTCTTATTATTAGCGTTTTGTGTATTTACTTTATATATTAAATATCACTTTCTTGGTGCTTACGCTACATAAATTCGATTTAAGAGCGAAATAACGAAATATTTTTTTTTAAAAAGCATTCCTTTAGAATTTCCGATAGACAGTCTTGCAAGCTGCAGATGATTTTGTTTTATTCCGTTCAGTGTTGCCACTGCTCGCTTTCAAATCGTTTAGTTAATCAAAAATTCGTTTATGTTTTACAAAATATTAAATCGATAAAAAAAATTGGAAATTCAAAATTCGGGCTTCCAGGTGCCCATATTCAGGGGGAGGACTATGTTATTCAAAATCTGATGGCTCTAGATACTGTGGTTTTTTCTCAGTGTGAGAAATATGCATACATTCATACAGATTCGTCATTATTTAATTTCTTTAAATATAATACAGAGCGATAATATTTAATGGCAACAATTTGAAAACTGATAAAACGTATTTAAGTGTTTCGACGCAAAATGCCGTTTCGAGACTCACATCCGATTCGGGAGTAACGTCTCTTTTGGTTAAAAATCTGTAACTTAAAATCTTTGAATAAGATTTATATTACAGTTTAAATTAATTAGCCTCATTTATAAACTTTCTGGGGTGTTAGTCACATTCGTTTTTAATGATTATGAAAATAATATAAACTTAAAATAAATAAAAACGGAATTCAAATAAATAAAATCTTGATGTCTTTGCAACACCGTATTTGCAGCAAACATATAATTGAAATGTATTAGCGGCAGCATAAAAATTGCTTCGCGCAGCCAGTTTCAGACCATTGGTATAAAACACTGCAAGCTAACCAAAAAGAGTGAACTTTTCAGTCGGGCTATTAAATCTTCGAAATACTTTTCTACACTCTATTAAAAAGAAGAAGGAGAAAAAAAATTTTCCCGGGTAACGATATATTCAAGAAATCATAATTAAACAGCAAACTTAATGAGCTGAAATGGTAAATTTCCTCACCACCTCTAAAATTCAGACTTTTCGCCATTTATTACCGAGTTTCCTTAATGAAAGACCTGCTTGGCTATAAAAGGGAAAATACTTCAACGAATGAAGTTGAAAAATGAAATCGCCGCTTGCTTCAAGCACATACTTATGGGTCTTCTTTGAATGGAAGCAACACATGCAGAGTATTATAACTAAAAGAAAAACTTCTTCTTAACCTTTAAAAGAGCATATTCATCTTTAATACATATTTGATATATATTACGATTTTTTAAATAAAAATATAACATAGGTTACTTTAAAAAACAAGGCTTACAGAACAATAATAATGGAACACACTGGTTAAGAACAAAACTTTTCATAGCTGTTGCCCCTCAGCAAATCTTAATAGTTGCAAAAAAGCCTTACATTATTTTGCCTTTCGACAAATCTTAATAGTTGCAAAAAAGCCTTACATTATTTTGCCTTTCGACAAATCTTAATAGTAACAAAAGAACGTTAAATTATGTTGCCATTACATGCTCATATTTCTCTTTTGATCTCATCTCTTGTTATTGGCATATTCTTCTTTCAAGGGAGAAGAGAAACCCTCAATGTAAATCATAAAATTAGGCAAAGCGGCAACTTCGTGCTTAACATCGTCAAACACAGCTTTTTGTGTATTCAAGAACTCAGTCGATTTTGAAGTACAGGTCATCAGAAAGCAAACTGTAGACCGTAAATAATGCACAACTATGCTAGCCTTCTAGTTTGTGCATTAGTTTAATAAGAGAGATTCAGCCCATCGGCCAGTACATTAAATTGAGAATGGAAGTTCGTCGCACTGAAATGGCGGTTGCAAAATTTACCATGATGAATCATGGAAAATGGTCTTAGGGTACTTGGATAGCCATTCTTCGAACTCAACATAGTCCAGAATGCCGCGAACCTCACTAAAGTCAAAACTCTTGATAGTCCTACGGGCTGTAGCTAGAAGTAAAGATGGTACATCTTCAGCTTGTAGGTATCTTTGCGAAATAACGCATCTAATAAACATGGTACATTTGCCATGAATCGTAGATATTTGTTTTGAAAATATTGAAGCTTTTCCCTGTGAGTTAGCTTTGCTCCAAGCTGCAGCAGCATACAAGAAGATATACCTGATCATGGTTTTGTAAATTAATAGTTTAGAATCGATGGCTAGCACCGAGTTCCTTCCCAATAGTGAGATTTGGCTTATCAGTGCAACGTTTGCTTTGTTCGGCTCATAAGCTATATGTTCTTAGAAACTTGAGATTTTTGTCAAGTATTAATTCCAGATGTTTTCCTGAACAACATTAGTAATGGGCCTTCTACACATAATAAGGCTAATATTATCCTGTCTTTAGGACTTATATTTTAACCAGCAGGAAGAGACATTTGTCAGCATTTACCTGGAAACGCCATTTCTTACACCAGTCTTCAATATACTGGACTACTCGACACTGAAAATGCAACACCAAGAAGGAGCGGTCAGAAAGTGATGAAATTTGGGAAATGACAGAGACAGGAAGCAGCAATAAGTGATCTTTATTTCAAAATGATACTCAGAATACAGAGCGAGAACGGCGTCGGCTCAGTAGGATGTAGGACCACCGCAGACAGCGATGCACGAAGAAACATGTCTAGGCATAGAGTCAATAAGAGTGCGGATGATGTCCTGAAGGATGGCTCTCCATTCCCTTTCAACCATTTGCCACAGTTCGTCTTCTGAGCGACGCAGGGGTAGAGTCTGCAAACGACGGCCAATCACATCCCACACATGTTCGATTGGTGACAGGTCAGGAAGTACGGTGGCCAGGGAAGCATCTGTATACCTTGCAGAGCATGTTGACAGATGCGAGCACTGTGTGGTCGGGCTTTATCCTGCTGGAAAATTGCATTAGGCAGCCCCTGAAGGTAGGGGATTGCCACCGGCCGCAGTACATTATCCAAGTATCGTTGGGCCGTCATAGTGCTTTGAATACGAACTAGAGGTGACCTGGAATCGTAGGCAATAGCGCCCGAAACCATTATGCCACGTTGTCGCGCGGTGGGGCGTTCCACAGTTACTGCCGGATTAGATCTGTCTCCACATCGACGTCACACACGTATGCGGCGACTGTCACTGGATAGACAGAAGCGTAACTCATCTGAGAACACGACGTTTCGCCATTCTGTCATCCACATCGCTCCAGTCCGGCACCCTTCTAAACGTTGTCGTCTATGCTGTGGGGTCAATGGCAGTCTTCTTAACGGACGCCGTGAGTGCAGGCTACGTTCAACCAGTCGATGGGAAATGGTTCTCGTCGACACGGGAACATCCAGGGTATCTTGCACATGTTGCGGAAGGGCGGTACAAGTGACTTGCGGGACCGCCACAGCTTGTCGGCGGATGCGTCGATCCACGCGTGCTGACGTCACTCTGACTGCAGCTGCACCCCTCCTTCTTCCCACATTCCCTTGTTCCAACCATGTTCACCATAGCCGATGCACCGTGCTCGCATCCATGTGGATATCAGCTGCGATTTGACGTAAGGACCAACCCTCCCTTCTCAGTCCGATGACCATACCCCTCGTAAAATCGTCTAAGCCGATGCACCGTGCTCGCATCCATGTGGATATCAGCTGCGATTTGACGTAAGGACCAACCCTCCCTTCTCAGTCCGATGACCATACCCCTCGTAAAATCGTCTATCTGCTAGAAGTGCCTTCGTTGACGGCGGCCTGGCAGTCTCTCCTATTACACGTATCCTCTGGGACAAAAACCAACTTTCTTCGATAATTCGTCTGGCAAAAATAACGACACGAATTGCCCATTCTGCACGTTCCTTCCATTATATCTTACTTTGCGTGCGTTGAGCTGCGCATTTCACATCATGCGCATAACTCAGTGACGTGCGTTTACTCTAAAATTTACATAAATTTCTGACCACTTTTTCTGGGTTTTCCTTTTTAAATGTCGAGCAGTGCATTTTGCAAATTTTTGAATGTCCTGCTTGCGTCTACGGATCTGGTGAAAATAGCTGTATTAACGGCAAAAAAGAAATCTTTGCAGCTTGTCATAAGAATGTCATTAATAAAGACCAGGGAGAGAACTGGTTAAAGTGCGGGCTCTTGCGTGACCCCGGACTGCATAATTTTGGTGTCTGACAGACTAGTGCTAACTTTTACTTGGTACGTACGTGCACTAAGATAGCTGGCCATAATGTGCATGTATGTAGGTGGAAAATTAAAACTAATCATTTGTCTTATGAGGCCCGCATGCCAAATCTTGTCGAAGGCTCTTTCAAAGTCCAGGAAGGAGGCAGCTGTGGCTTTTTTATTGTTTATGCCTTCGCAGATAACTTCTACCACTCTCAGTACCTGACGCATATTTGAATGACCAGATCTTAATCCACACTAATGAGGGAGAAATAATGCTATTTTCCACAATAGTTTTTTTAAATGACCAAGCATTATTTTCTCGAAGAGCTTGCCTACAGTAGACAAAAGCTAATCGGCCTGTAACTAATTACAATTGCAAGATTTTTCTCTGGCTTTTTAAAGACAGGCGAGTTTCCAAGCATTTTGGCTAATATCTGAGTTTAAGGCAGGCATTAAGGACATTACACAATAATTCAATGGCCTTATTTTGATACACTGAAAACGTACTGCTAGGTATATTGTCGATTCCATTAGATTTCTCGGGATTCCACTAGATTTCCTAATCGAATCAGGGCAGCAGTTAATCTGTCCTGATTCGATTAGGAGTGGTAAAATACATTTAATTCGGAGGGAGATGTGCCAGAAAATTTTTGATCACTTCATCAGTTTCTTCAGAAAAGTTAATAATCATATTGTCGAACATTGGCTAAAACTGCAGTTCTAAGTTATCTGCAATTGCATTAACCATGTCGTTTTTGGTATATTTCATGCCACTGGAATCCAAAATAGGTCCGATATGCTCTCTTTTGGTTTTTACCCCTTGGATAATTTCAGACAGAGTTGTCTTTTGTCGTTAGTGACCTGACTAAATCATTTGACTCATTCCGTTTATGCCATTGAGACTGATCTTTAATTCTCCTCTGCAATAAGTTTGATTGTCTTTTGTATTCGGGCAGTCAAGTGGCCATCCAGCGTTTGCATATTCTATTTTTGCGTCTTATTAAGTCCAGTACATAATACGGAAGTTTTTTGTGTGCTGTGCCGTCTTTAAAGCACTGCAAATACACTTTTTCAGTGAGTTTGTGAAACCTGTGATTGCTGCAGAAACATCCTTACGGGTGGTGATTCCAGGTCTAGCACTGATTTCACTTTGAATAAGATCACTGAATTTATCCCAATTAATTACCGTGATTGTGTTATCCTTTATAGCCGTAAAGTTTAAGAGTGTGAGAAGTACAGGATGATGGTCCGACGAAAGTTTATTTTTAACTTCAAGTTGAGGTCTCTGATGAAGATTGCAGAAGACAATAATGTCTAGCATATCCCGACAATGATAATGATATGTAAAGTTCGAGTAAGGGGTCGGGCAATCCAATCCTAATATTACCACCAGTTTGTGGCATAGTTATCAAGGATTCCACCGTTCAGATTACTTCTGCTATTCCATGCAGACGAGTTAGCATAGAAATCGCTTGCCAGTATTGTAGTCAGACTTGAACTGAAGAGTATATCAAGATTCTGCGTACTGATTCTTTTGTTATGAGAACTATAGGCAGCAACAAAAATTGCAGTCTGCATCTGTTCATTTTCAATAGTTACAGCCGAAGCTTCAATAGTGTTGAGAGTGAGGAGCGAATAAGGAGAGAATCTGAGGCTGGATTTAATGAAAATTAAGGTACGCCATCTCTGTTACGAGTCCTGCTATGCCTAATAGTCCTGTAGTTTGATAGTGAAATTTTATCACAGCTTCTAAGATGAGTTTCATTAATCAGAAAAATGCCCATATCATGTTGGTGATAGACAGTCTGATTCCAAAAAGCTGCCACATTACAAAATGCGACCTTGGTATAGGACATAGCATTTGTAGCAAGTTGCACGATTCCGTTAGGCGATGAGTCCATCATTAAAATTTGCTCATTAACTCCATGACTTTACTAACAATTTTCATTTTATTTTGCAAGGTATTTCCTAAATTCATCATGCAGCGCTTTCAAATACTCTGTATCGGCTAGGAAGCTCATGAAGTCAACGTAATTATCCTCTTTATTTTCCGTGTTTGCAGGTGTCTTGCTTGAGTCATATTCGGTTCAATGTTCGCGATCGTCCTGTTTGAAGTTTCTTTAATTAAGCCTTTGGCAATTTGGAAGCAACTTCAATAGTCTGTATATTAGGGTGTGACACTTAAAGCAAACTTTTTGACGACTTAATCTTTACTTGGCGATATTTCTCTGTCACATGACAATTTTTTTAATATATTTCAGGGGTATCAAATTCAAACTGCATGCGAGCCCCAGGCACGACCTGAAAAAAAAATGTGGTGCCAAAAGTTTCCTTCTTTCTTTCTTTTTTTAGTGAAAATTTTTTATTAATAAAGAAATATTTTCAATAAATTTTAAATTTCACTTATTAAATATTTATAAAAATGTGATATAAATAATAGTAATAATAAAATTTGAAAGAACTCAGATTTCTGTTTATTTTCTATCTGAAATCTAAAGTTTTACACTCACATTTCGTAATTCAAACATGCGAACAACTAGAAATTCTTAGACTGCAGTCTTTTAAAATAATTTTAGCCAGTTTAATAACTCATTAAATAGTTACATAAATTTAAACTAAAAATAAACAAATTTTGAAAAATTTCTAAGTTATCGGAGAAGGTTTCTGTGTGGAACAAAACTGGAGAATAAATAATAACAACTTAATTTCTTTCCCTTATTTATTAAATTTTCTTCGCGCATAAAAAAATAAATATTGCTTGTATGCATTATTACAACTTGACACTTGATGGTATTAGATTCTCATAAAATTTGTGACCTGGGAAAGAAATTACTGGAAATTATCTTCTTCACGGATTGTAGATGCGAATAGGTCAATCGCATTCTTTTTTATCAATTTTCAGCTGTGAAAAGTAGCTGTTTGCATATAATTACATTCCCAAACAAAACGATTATTCTTAGTGCAAATGTTCACAACTGAGCTTATTTATTTTTTAACAAGAATGAATAAAATGTAATGAAATCTGTATCTTGAAATCTTTGAACAAAGATTTATACCCCATTGTAAATTAATGAACTACAATTATAAATTTTCTGGCGCATTATTCAGTTTCATTTTTAATGGAAATGAAAATACTATAAACTTGGACTTCAAATAACTAAAACCTTAAAATCTCTGTTACTGTATGCAACAAATAAATAATTGAAATGTTTTCGCATAAAATTGCTTCGGGGGCGCCTACGACCTGATAGCCGCCAGTTTGATACCCTTGATATGTCTTCACCTCATCTGACACCTTAATCTCTAATTTGGCAATTCTACCTCAGTTAAAAAAATTATAATAGTTTTATTATATTATTCGAAATGTTGATCGCAATAAGTGCAGGGTACGCACGTTAAGCGCCACACTGTTTCTTATAACAGTAAATAAGAAAAAGATTACGAGCTTTCAGATAAATGTATTTATTTCAAAATAATCACCAAAGGATTCTACAGAATTTTTCAAAAACTTCTTTAGGTCATCGAAACAGTATTATAGGCGTTGGAACTAAACGTTTGCAAAGTACGTCGCTTAACACTTTAAGGGCACTCACTCTATTTGTGATTCAATTTCAACGCTTTCGGGCCTACATTTAAAGCGGATTTACCATTTAACACTTCTGCTCTTAAAAATGATGCATCACCATACACTGTTCAAATCATCTATAACGTTTCAGATTTACCAAATTTATAACAAGATTTAACGTTATTCCATTTGGAAACAAATCTTTTTGTACTGTGTCTTCTCAGTAAATGATAATGACTCTGATGTTTTGACATGAAAAAAAAAAAGTTTAAACTGGCTTTGAACAAGAGTTTAGATGTCTCTCTTTCTAAATATATATTTATTCTTTAACTTTTTTTTTGGTCTTTTAATTTTGTCCGGCTACTTTATGGGCTCACCTTGTATTTACCATGCTTTCGTACATTAAACGCTTGACCCTTGGCAATTTGATAACAATATCCGTATGATAACATTAACTGCGATAACATAAAGAAGTGACTACTGTTTTGCTACTTAGAAGAAAATCAGTTAGAAAGTATTCGCGCCCCAAATATACTGAACCTTTTTTGTTGAAGACAACAACATGCGAAAATTAAAATTGTTATACCAATTATTAAATTTTAAATTGGCATGTAACTTGTATTCTGTGGCTGATGGATATATGAGCATATTTCTGTTGCTTAGAAAATAATCGGATCAAATATAAAATTTCCCTTCACAACATAGAAAAATCAACTAGCTATGTTTCTGTGACGACAAGAAGGAGGAAAAAAAGAAAGAAAGAAAAAGGCAACGGATAAAAAAATCAATCGAACAAAAAACAACATATTTTCTCGACAGGAAATAAAACCTTTTAACGACAGAATTAAATCTGAAATTCCTCGTCGTAAGTTTTATTCTTCTTTTTTGCCCCCATTCGCCGTTGCCATCCAATTTATCTCAAACTCGTTTTCCTATTGAATAGTAAACTAAATCAATACCCGAAAAATATTTTCGAAATAACATTAAGTTTACTCAGTGTTATTTATCATTAAAATAGTTCCTTGTGTAAATTTACAATGATTTATCTCATGCCAACGGCTTTCCTAAGGAGCAGTAGCATCGCCAGAAATTTTGCCACCTGGTGTGGTCTCTGAATTTGCAGCTTCTCTTGATATACAGAAAAAAAAGCTACAAAAAATGTGAAAACTGTATGTATGGAAATAATAACTATTTTGTGTTTAACTTTAATTCAAATATTTTCAAAATATGTTATACGTTTCCTTGTTTTTTGTACGCGAAATTATCGGTGATATTGTAGAGATCTATTGGATTGCTCTTGCATTTATGCAAACAGTAGAGAAAGATTTCTTAAATGCAGGATGCACATTTGTAGCGTAGATCTTTTGTAAAGTAGACTTTTTGTTATATTTTTCTAACATTTTTCGTGGAGCTGTTGGCTGTTGTTGTTTCTGGCTTGCTCTACCTAGCCCATACAAAGGGCGACTTACAGTCTGCCAGGAGGGTCGGGCTGCACCTTTCACATCATATCACACATTTGTAGCTCTTAAATACCTCTTAAATGATTTTTATTTAGAAAATTCTTCTCACAGCTAACATTTATCAGTGTACAGCAAAATTCGCACTAGTCTGGAAATACATGGAACTTTGTTCTGGAGACAGTATTTTAGAATAAACTGTAAAAATTCAGGAAGACCGTTCTTCCCATTCCCGCTACGATTTCCCTAGAAGTAACGGAAATAAAACACTGGAATACTTCTTTCCTAACAGGTAATTCTAACTTACAGCCCGTTCTTCTGAATTTAGTTCCGCATCGCAGCTCAAATCATCTAATCATGCTTCACCTGGCTAACCTCTATAAAATAATGTTTAACGCAAATTTGTCACCTTTAAAAATGTACTGGCCAGGCCAACGCCGCCCCCGTAGCTACGCCATAGCTAAGAAACCTATACTTGAGAAAACATAATATTTTGCATTTAAAACGACTTTTCTAAAGCGATCATTGCCCCTAAAGACCAAACTCATCTAGATTTAGGAGTGGTCGGCTTCAGGACCCGATGGAAATATCGGAAAATTTCCCTAGGTACCAATGTCTATAGCTCCGCCTAGTCTTTAAAGATGCTGGCACCTTTATGCAAGCCTCGAATTATCACCAATACAGAAGCCATCATAGATGCTCTGACAGGAAGTTGCAAGCACATCGACGAAATTTGCTTTTTCAAGTTGTAAATTGAATTTCATAATGGGGGCAATACTTTTAGGAGTGAATTTCCCCAACTCTTCTATTTAAGAAATTCTGGTACGGAGGTACCAGCACGTTGACAAAAATTGCTTTCTTCATGCTATAAACTCAATAATGTTACCATCTTCATTAGGGTACGGGTATCTTTATTCCAGGGCATCCTTGATAAACATTGGCCCCCTTGTATCGAGGTGCAGAAACCTTTACGATGGAGATTTTGCTAAGACAGAAGCCATCCTAAAGATGCCGCACTTTGTAGGAAGTTGCTTTCTCTAAGATCTGAACTGAATTTAATAACGCTGCGACACCTTTATGCACATCGCTGACTCGTTATAATGACTCGGCACCTTGATGAAGGTTTGCCGTTTTCATAAATTGAAATTCTTATGGTTTCTGGAACCTTCATTGAAATCGACAACTATTCATTTAGATTTTCGCATGGGCATTCCGGCACTTTGATGAAAGTTGCATTCTTCATACTCCGTAAGTATCGAGAACACCTTAAGTCTTGATGAACCGTGGATAACTTGCAAAAGGTTCCCGTACCTTTATTGGAATCGGCGATTATCTTCAGAGGACAGATCCGAATTTTGATGAAGATTGCATTCTTCATGATGCATAATGAAATTCCTATTAGTTCCGGAACCTTTATTGAAGTTTACTGCTCCGGCACCTCGATAAAAGTTCCATTCTTCAAGGTAAAATGGAACTTCATGAGGGTGCCAGGCACTCTGCATGTCTTGATGAACACAATGGCTAGCTTATTAAAGGTGCCGGTACCTTTAATTCAGTCTGTGTCTGTTCACTTCGATCTTCAATGGAACACGTTCCGGAATCTTGATGAACGTTGTATTTTTCATGACATATACTGAACATCGTAAGTGTGTCGGACATCTTTAAATCTTCAAAATTAAACGAAAATTGCCTCGTGGGCTATAACAGTTTAAAATTTTAAAATGGTTCTGATAAATCCAAACATTTAAACATTTTCTCGGACCATCATATCTGATTACTCTCAAATCATCAACTATCTTCATTATCGGACGAAAGGTCACTAATGATTTCAAACGTAGAAATGTTCTTAATGCCAACTAAAATACCACTAGCATTACGCCTAGTTTTAAACAATAGTTCCAAGTAAAAACCATGGAGGTTATATTTAGTTAAAATCATTATATACAAGGTTTGCTTCGACTATCATAAAAACATCAATGTCGTGTGACCCTAAGATGGCTGAGGTTGTGTTCGCTTTTCTTGAGAAAGTCCACCGGTATTCCACAGAAGAATTTTCAATCGTTGCATATGCTTAAAAGGACAATTTGTATTATTTTCGGAAGTCATCATTCAAAAAAGACAGGAGACAGCGGTAAAGTTGTAGCAGATTTAATGTTAACCAGGTTGTACCACGAGGAGGCCTGCTACATTACACTCCGCACATAAATAACTTATAGATAACATTTAGAATTTGGCATTTAGAATTTGAAAAAATGGTTTATTAGATTTGCATAAATATTTTTCGAATTATTATGATTTTTAATTTCGTTTACAAATTTAAGCAAATTTTCAGAAACCAAATCACAAAGTCTAATTGCACGAAAGTTCGATTTTAATTCAGTTGATGGCTACACTTGATGTATGGATGGTTTTTTTTTTAAACATTTGGCATAAAATTGCTTAATTTAATTTTTAAATTAACTAAATAGTTCAAGATCAGTTATTTAATTCGTTCAAAAATATTCAGCCTGTTTCTTGTTTTCCGTTCCAGTTTTGGGTTCTTCTTATTTTTTTTAATTATATTTTCTTGTATTCTCGAGTTTTACCTCTTTTACACTGCACTTATTCAATTTTTACTTATTACATAAAAAATTTATACACTTTTTAAAAAATTATGATTTTTATAATACATTAAATCACTTTAGTGCAGTGGTTCTCAAACGCTTCTGAGTCTCTGAGCCTTTTTTCAATTAATAGTTTTCCATGGCGCCCTACGTTAAGTGAAAGTATGACTAATCGTAAGTAAGAGATAAAAATAAATAAAACTCTTTTATTTCCATTAATTTAACTTTTTTTACGTTATTAACATTGTTAATAATTAATGTGATGAATGAGTCTGCAAGTCACTGCACATTTTCTTAAATCGTGGAATTAAACTGAACACGGCCACCATCATTTCTTTTTCCACACCGAGTTTTTGGTCTGTACTTGCTTTTATTACAGGGACCGGTGAAAACCTAGTTTTGCAAAAATAGGACGTGGAAAATGAAATTAAAATCCCTTGAGTCTTATCACTTCGAAGGAGATATTCGTCTTATATTGTAATCCAAAATTCTGTCCATTCCATGCTGCCAAATTTTGCTTTCAAACTATTGGCAGAAGATGATTCGATAAGATTCTCTTCCACAAAAGTAAATTCAGACGGAGTACTAGTGTTAGATGGATCTTGAATCCATGCAAACCTATCGAAATTTTCATTTTGAAAATATTTCTCAAACCAGATAATTAGCTGCAATAAGTGTGACCTTCAAACATGGTTTTTGTATCTTGAGAAAGATCAAGTTCATTTGACGTCAAAAACACTGCAATATTAAAAATCAATGTTTGCCTGAATTTTCATTAAATTTTTGGAAAGGTCAATATTTTACTTGGATTTACTTGGAAACATGCGCTCCGCTGCCAAAACTTTTATACACAATACATATTACAGTCTCTCTTCACCATTTTTTTCTGTTGACGTAAAACCAAATTCTAAATAACTGTCATCATTCTTCATGATTCGTTTCTTCACAGTAGTGCACTCTGGTTGAAGATATGCTTACTTTATCTGCGCTATTGCGTTTATTACTCTTCCAAAATCGGCCCATTATCAAAGATACAAGAGAGAAAAATCACAAAACTATGTATAAAAAAAAAAAAAAAAAACAAGACGTAATATAACACTAAATATACTACATGAACTAATTTATATTAGTTGTCATTTATGTGAAGCGCTGAGTTTAAATTTGCTAGGCTTAGATTATAAACCGACTGACTGAATCTAGCTGAGAACGCCAAGTTTATCAGGAATCGTATTTCTTTTTATCTGTTTGGCGAACATGACGTGTCCTGATTAGACAGTGAGTTGACTGCAAACTGTCCTGTGGAGTGTAGCAAAAATGACAAGATGAGAAGGTTTAAAATTCCCCTTTATTTTTCCCACGTTTTCACAGTCTCTCCCGCACTTCGGAATACAGAGACCAACCACTTGTAGTTTGAACGTAAAAATATAAGACTACTAACTAACTAAAATTTAAATAAAAGCTAACTTTTAAGATTTTACACAGATGACTAACACTAAGACTGGCCTTTTAAATTACTATGCTTATAGTACGCAAAACTGCTGAAAACTACAATACGTCTTTAGCTTTCAAGAGGACGAAAAACACTGGCCTTAAAGGCGGATAGTAATTGACGTCAAGCTCGCTTGAAGACTCTTGGCAAATTGGTTCACTCTCTCTCCTTCGACTACGCTCTTGGCAAAAAGCCACACCTTAAATACTTAAGCGTTAGCAAGTACAATTTGCATAAACATATTCACGCGTTAATTCTGGCCGGAAGTGGAAAATAACAGATGATAGTAAAGTTTTAAAATAAAATAAACGTTAGTCAAACTTAAGATCTTTACAAGTTGAGAACACTGAATATAGTAGAAAATGCGTCCGCTGTAGAATATAGTTCTACCATTTTGAGACGCCATTTATAAAAATTACACAAATATTGTTGAGCAAAGAGAATGGAATTAAAAAATATGTGAAACAATACATTACGTTACATCCAGCTTTTTATTTAAAAATTTGCTAATATCATGTCAATCATTCGATGACCAATAGGAATACCTTCCTTTTTGGGCATTATTCTCGAAACTGCAAATTCCAGCAAACCAGACGTCATCTCACTCTTGATAAGAAAAGCAATTAAAGTTATTCATTCACTGACGGGGAAGATATGAAAACAACTGCTATGGTATCTGCTTCATCTTTGACATAAGCGTATAATTTCAAAACCTCATAAGGCTGGAAAACCACTATGCTTTTCCACTAAGTTTAATTTTATGAATGTTTTTGTAAAATTACGGGAGTATTTTCTTAATAAATCCGGTAACGTAACTGCTACTTTTTTGCTGATTTGACTGGCGTTTCTGTGACAGGCATAAATCGCATGAATTCCGACCGGAAAGAAAATGGTGGATTTTTGACTCCGGGAGGAAAATAAAACCTTTGGAAGCCGGTACACGCAAACCCGAATCAAACAACATGATAAGCTTAACTTCAGCAACACTACAAAGAAAGTTCACGATTTCTTTTTACTGAAAGAGCCGTGAAAATGTCGTTCTATCCTTGTACGTTTGGTTCTCAGGTTAGACTGCCATTAGGTAGAGCCCGATTGAGAAGGCGAAGCATTGTCGTCTCGAGGGCGGTCAAAGAGGCATTTCTTAACGTTTTGTGTGTTACCTTTATTTATTAGATATCATGTTTCTCGCACTTAAACCATAAAATCTAGTTCAACATCAATATCGCAAAATAATTTTAAAATGAGTATATCTTTAGAATTTCTAATACACAGTTCCACGCACTTTAGATAAAAAGGTTTTTTTTCCCGTAAAGTGTTGCCATTGCTCCCTTTTAAATCGCTTGAGTTTGTTCATCAAAAATTCGTTAAAGTTTTACAAAATATGAAATAGATAATAAAACAAATTCGGGCTTCCAGATGCGCATATTCGGGTAGAAACGTATGTTATTCAAAATTGGATGGCTCTAGGTACCGTTGTTTTATCACATTTGGAGAAATATACATACATTTATGCAGATTCTTCATCATTTAATTTCTTTAAATATAATACAGGGCTTACATACTATTCAAAATTGGATGGCTCTAGGTACCGTTGTTTTATCACATTTGGAGAAATACACATACATTTATGCAGATTTTTCATCATTTAATTTCTTTAAATATAATATAGGGCTGCAATATTTTCTGGCAACAGTTTGAGAAGTAATTCAGACATTTAATGTTTCCGATGCAAAATCGCAAAACGGAAGCAATAGTCCTTCAGGGACAAAGCGCCTTTGGACTAAGAATCTAGATATTTTAGCTTCTCACTTTTACAGTATTTCATGGCGCCCTGTAAAGAAGCCTTTGCTCCGCGGTGCGCACAGTTTGGGATCCAATGCTTTAATGTACTTTTTACCTTATATTTATTTTATATGGTTTTTCTGCACTATAAAATACAGATTTGTATAAATAAATAATTAATTACTTGTTTCATTACATTTTGTAATGGATGGAATCTTGAGTATGCCAGCTCCTGCAGGTGAAGAAAGGGATTCTATATTCAAACCTTCGAATCTAATACTAGTAAATGTATGAAAACTAGCCCCCGAACATAGTTATTATAAAAAAAGAAAGAAGTACATAATGATCTTATATTAGAAAAAGCGAATTTGTAAAGCTGTAGGTGCAAGTCTTTGTTCACATTTACAGAGTGTTGCCATGCTTTTTTTATGTATTCGCTATGATATTTACATGTGGGATGCAACTTGATGCTCAATGATTGGCTCCGGATATCTTCACCTGTAAAAAACTGTTACTATTTGGAGCTGTAAAAAAAAATATGTCCAAGATTTTGGGTTCAATTGTTTGCTGTTCTGGTTTGTTTATTCGCAAAATTTATGCGAATTGTTAAATACTAATTCTGCATCTCAAAATATTGGAAAACATTACAATGTTTAAACTGATTATTCTTTGTTTTGAAGCTATGAAAGGCAACGATACGTAAAACAATTTAAAATGGAATCCTAGATTTAAAGACTTTTGTCTCGGAAAACAGGTAAAATGCTATTTTTATGTATATAAAACTGTGAATTTTAAGATTCCAGTAATGCTATCCATAGAATGTTATAAGCCTTATTATCTTTATCTAATTTTATGATTTGCATTCTGTGAACTGAGTTTTAAGATGTTATCAGACGAACGAATTTTAAGACAGGAGCAGCGTACCTTAGTTATTATTTATTATTACTTTAATTATTATTCCTACCGTTAGCAGTGAGATCAGCATCTTCGTTAATATGATTTAGAAAGGTGAAGAGAAAAAAAAAATGTGGTGGTGGGGGGGGGGTCAACGTGTAGCTGCAACTGGCGATGTTCCAGAAATAATAATTGCGTACTCTCTTATATAGTAAAAAGAAACACTCGGAAAATTAACTTCAGAAATGCATTTTATTTTAAATGTTGTTGTTTTTTTTTATGTCCAAAAGGGCTATTAGTCTCGAAATGAGATTAAAAGTACCTTAGCTTTAGTAAATGGCAAAACGCTGGCGCGTGTAAGATGAAAGTATTTTATTCCTGGCTGCGGAAACATATTGCTTTCACAGAACCGAATTTGCTAATTAAAACTGAAAGATATATACCTTACATTTTTCCGAATGGCAACAGTTGCGCGCTGCAGATAGAAATGTTTTATTTCGAACAATGTTGCCACAGCTTACTTTCAAATCGGTGAGTTTCTTAATCAAAAATTCATTAAAGTGTTACAAAATTTGAAATAAAGCAAACTCGAAATTCAAAACTCGGACTTCCAGGTGCACATGTTCGTGTGGAGCACTCCGTTATTCAGAATTCGACGGCTTTATGTACCATCGCTTTTCACAATGCAACGAACACTCATACATTCATGCAGATTCTTCGTTGCTTTAAAAAAATTACAGGGCGATAATATTTGGTGGCATAAATTTGAAAGGTGATACGCCATATATTGTGAACCGACACGAAATCTCATTTCAAGAATAACAGCCCTCTTTGTGCCAAAAATGTTTTTACGCAATAAGCTTTTATTTAAAATAGATATGCTAATTAATAAACTATTCCTATTGATGAATTATTTTTATCAATATAGTTATATTAATTATTTATCCAATATAGGAATATAGGAGGTCAAAACATAATTGAGGCCTATTGTGTATTGAGGAATAAGAGGTAAAAATAATTTACCTCCTATTCTTCAGTAGACTAAATAATTCTATTTACAGAATTCATCTACAATTTTATATTGTAAATAATAAAGGCGTGGAGAGCTTATGATAAATTCAAAAAAAGATGCCTTATCCATTTGACAATGAAATTAAAGTAACAGTTTTCGTTATTTAGACAAACCAGGCGATTATTTTTTGCGACGTAAAACTGTAGATGAATTCTGTAAATAGAATATCTCATATTCCGCCATATAACTCGCACTTTTAATACAAAAAGTAAAACTGAAATTTACGAGTATGCGTTATACGCCGGATTTAAAAATTACACATTTAAAAATAGGGAAAGGAAGAGCATACAGAAATTAGATTTTTATGTATACCTAAATGTTGCTTATTTAAAAGAAATGACATAAATTATGAATTTAAAAATTTTCATTATCGGATAATTTTTTTATTATTAGATAGTTTCTTTTACGTAAAGCATATTAATTATAGTGCTTTTATTCATTCAGAGAAATCATCTGGCAGTTAATTCCGCAAATTTATTCGGGTCAGAAGTGTATTCCTACCCCACATTATGTCTCCCTTTTATTCAAAACATTTGAATAACATTCTTGTACACAGCTGCATTGAATACAGCCCACCCTCTTTGCGGAATTATTTATTCCTTCAAGCGTTTCACCCTACACATTTAATGTTCCCTTTATCACTTGTCAGTTCAGTACACCACTGTTCGAAAGTCCTATGGGGAAAATGTTCCATCCACTGGGGAAAATGTTCCAATGAATGACTTCAAAAAGAATATCGCAAATTTACCTTTCAGGTTTTATCTTAAAGAAAAGGGTGCGCGTATTAGCGCGAATATACCTAAAATTAGAAAATATAGTTTGAATTTCTAGCTGCAAATAATATCCGGGGGAGCTTATACGCCGGAATATACGGTATTTAATCTATTGTTCCCATTAGACTATAAGATAAATTATTTTCCTTCTTTAAGGATAAATTATTTTTCTCCTTGTAGCATTAATCATCATATTCATTTTCAACAAAAGCTTATTATATAAAAAAATACTTCTTTTTTTTTTATTAGAAAATAATTTACCTCCTATTCTTCAGTAGACTAAATAATTCTATTTACAGATACAATAAAAAAATATTTATTTTTTATTGTATTTTATTTAATAGTAAACACTGAGTGTTGTTGTCATTAGCATCTCCAATAATCATATTTACTGCTATATTTTCTGCAAACTGCCTTTGGAATAGAATCATCGTGCAATTTCTTTTGCATCTTTAATCTAGAATAATCATTGGGTTGGAACGACCAATTAAATTAGGGTAATCTCAAAAGCAATAATTTTGCCTTATTATTAAACTCATTAAATATTTTTATGAAACGCTTCTAACTGGACTTATTAAAATCGTTATATACATATATATATATATATATCATAACTATTTTATACGTCTGAAGGTGCAGGAGTCTAGTCGACTTAATTGCGATATAAATAAAGGAAAAATAAAGAATGAAAAAAATTGGCGACAGTCTCTTATTAAAAAAACGTTAACAACATTCTTAACTGTATTTTTTTAAAACACATTTCGCATGCGTCCTCAGTTAAAATTTGTGAGGTATGCAGCAGACTGAGTACGAAGTTTTTGGGTTGCTTTAATCATTAAATTTGCTTTTACGCTGTTCAAAAAAGCGCAAGGTCGTCTGTTCTCAAACGCATTTAGACATTTCCTTTTTATATCGTCTGAGAGTAGTCAGAGCAGGAAGTTGTGTTATCTAGGCTGCTCGGTAGAAATATTTCAAAATTAGTGGATTTAAGTATTCGAAATATTATAACTTTCCCAAAAATATTTCAGTTTTCTAGTGTTAAGATGCATCCTTTAGAGGAACTTGGTGTAAAGATATTAAAGATTGTCTTCGTTTGCAATAAGGAAAGCAACAATTGAGAGTTAAAAGTTTTACAGTGGCTCACATTTGGCTTGGGACATTTACTTATTTGCATAAATCTTGTACTAAATATCGAAACACAGACTTTATAAATTTTTTTAGAATATACTGTTTTTAGTATTTATTAGTTTACATTTAAAGATTTGCTTGTTATAACACAAATCACAAAAGAAAACGGAGTAATAAAATAATTTATTCGAAAAGTGTTAATCACAATAATTTGGACTTTCTAAGTTCTGTTGAAATTTTTTGGAAGGCGACGGTTCTTGCCATATTTTTTTTCTTCTGATGAAATCAGATCATTGAATAGAATAGAGTTTTCAAACGGAATAGACAGACAGACAGAATAGATATTTCAATATAGCACTATGAGGATGTGTGTCCTCGGTAAAGCTTTATGTTGGCACTCTGCTAAGTGTAAGCTATTTATGTTTCAAATTTATTCACAAAACTTGGCAATATAAAAGGAGTATGCTGCTACTCGTAATATATTTGTCTTCTGAATTTAGTAAAGAAAACGATAAAAGAAATGTGTTGTCAATGTTAGAATTATTTTTAGTCCAAAGGGGCTTTGTCCCTGAGGGACTATTGTTTTCGTTTTGCGATTTTGCTTTGGAAACATTAAAAGTCTGAATCACTTTTCAAATACAAAATATTGCAGCCCTGTATTATAATTAAAGAAATTAAATAATGAAGAATCTGCATAAATGTATATATATTTCTCCAAATGTGATAAAACAACAGTACCTAGAGCCATCCAATTTTGAATAACGTTACGTATCCACCCGAATATGCGCATCTGGAAGACCAAATTAGGAATTTGTTTTATTATCTATTTCATACTCTGTAAAACTTTAACGAATTTTTCATGAACAAACTGAAATGATTTTAAAGCGAGCAATGGCAACATTCTACGGGGGGGGACTTTTTTTATTTAAAGCGCGCGGATTTGTGTATCAGAAATTCTAAAGATACACTCATTTTAAAATTATTTTGCAATATTGCTGTTGGATTGAGTTTTACGGTTTAAGTGCGAAAAACATGATATTTAATAAATAAAGGTAACACACAAAAAGTTAAAAAACGTCCCTTTGGACGTAATTTAAAATCTGAAACCTTTCAGATTTTTTTTGGAAATCTTTAACATGGAAGTGTTTTGTTATTTGTGAAAATGCAAAGCATGAAATGTTTTAGTCCAAATGGGCCATCAGTCTCGAAACGGGATTTTCCGTTCAATTCAAGGAGGTTAGAATGGATGGAGTCAACATGACGTTACAAAAATGAAGCCAAGGAAACATCAACAAGTCATGACTTGCCATGGGCGCTATACAGCGTATGCTGAGACTGCGAAACGTATTGCTAAATAAAATTACACTAGCTTTGAGAGCAAATATCAATGTCTGCAGGTTCGGAAAAGTTTCTTTAGGCATAAGTTGCTTAAAATACCATTGAAATTTCCATTGATCTTCTAGGTTTTACTATGTATACATCTGGCTTATAACTACTGTTTATACATTTTCATGTACCTGGACATTTTATTAAATTTGAAACAGTTGTTTGCAATTCTTTGGATTTTTCTGTAGACTAATAGTATAAGTAGAAAATCACTTATTTTAAGTATTAAAATTAGAACGGAAGACTTACAGATTTTAGTGATGAATAGCCAACATGTAGAAAAGACCGATTAAGATGTGAACAAAACGAACCAGAAGTCCATATAAGGCAACGGCCATGATAAGTCGTAATGTCGAACCGTAAGCCGCCCCTCCTCCGTTTTGTGACTTCATTTTCATTGCACGGGAGGGGAAGGCTTATTTCATTTATTCTAACCTCCTTGGTTCAATAACTATAAAAGGCTATATCAGTTTTCAAATTATAGCCATCAAATATTAGAGACCTGCATTATTTAAAAAAAAATTAAATAATACCGAATCTGCACGAATGTACATTTGCTTCTCGCATTGTGAGAAAGCGAGGGTACCTCGAGCAATCAAATTTTGAATAACAATGTCCTCCACAGCATGTGCACCTGAAAGCTCGAATTTTGAATTTGTTTTACTATCTATTTCATATTTTGTAAAACTTGAATGGAGTTTTGATTAACAAATTCGACGATTTCAAAGCGAGCAGTGGCAACACTGAGGAATAAAAAAAATTATCTACAGCGCTTTGAGACTGTCTGTCGGAAATTCTAAAGGTAAGCTGTGTTTAAATATTTCATGATTTTTGTGTTGAATTTGATGTGGCATAAGTAAAAAAGTGATATTTAATGAATAAATTAACACACAAGACGTTAATAATATAGAGAGAAAAAAAAGAAAGTTTTGCAAGCCATTTTACTAAGAAAACTGAATATTCATATGATGAAGTAGGAAAAGACTGAAAAAAGTTGAAAAATGTTTGCCAACCACTTAACACTGCATCGAGAATTCTAAAGATATCCGCTATTCTACTTTTAATTTTTTTTGTAATTTTGTGGTTGAATTGTATATGGCGTGAGTGCGAAGAAAACGATGCTTAATAATAAAGCTAAAGAAGGAAAATAATAATAATAATAATAATCTGAAAGGTTTCAGATTTTAAATTACGTCCAAAGAGGTTTTTTTTTAACGTTTTGTGTGCTACCTTTATGTATTTAATATCATGTTCTTCGCACTTAAACCATAAAATTCAGTTCAACAGCAATATCGCAAAATAATTTTAAAATGAGCATATCTTTAGAATTTCCGATACACAATCCTGCGCGCTGCAGATAAAAAGTTTTTTCCCCCCGTAGGGTGTTGCTATTGCTCACTTTTAAATCGTTTGAGTTTGTTCATCAAAAATTTGTTATGTTTTACAAATTAAAGTTTTACAAAATACGAAATAAATAATAAAACAAATTCCAAATTCCAAATTTGGGCTTCCAGATGCGCATATTCGGGTGGAAACGTACGTTGTTCAAAATTAGATGGCTCTAGGTAACGTTGTTTTATCACATTTGGAGAAATATACATACATTTATGCAGATTCTTCATTCTTTAATTTCTTTAAACATAGCACAGCGATGCAAGATATGGTGGCAACAGTTTGAAAAGGGATTGACACTTTAAAAGTTCACGGGAGTGAGTGCAATAGCAGAGAGCCAGACTGTGTGTTCAGCGGAAGCGTAAAAAACCTTTATTAACCCAACCGTTAAAATTGGATAACTCTTAATTTTTTTCATTTTGTTTCTTTAAAATTTATTGTCATTAATAATTATCAAACTAAGAGATTTAAAATCAATAAACGCAGATTCATTTCAATTATTGTTAATTACTACTTGAACCCGTAAAATTAGCCCAGCTGGATTCCTTAAAATCATTTTGCATTTTTTTTTTTAATAATTATTTCGGCCGACAAGGCGGACCTATAGCCATTGGTGTTTCGGAAATTTCCTGAATTCCCAACAGTTCCATCCGCGGCTTTCAGGTGCAGTTGTGAGTAGGTTCAAAATTCGGTGGCTGTAATTCAAGGTTTGTATACATTTCTGCATATGAAAATTAAAGTCTATAAATGAAAAAAAAAATTAAGGACCTATCAGCAAATAAGAACTGAATAAACTAAAGCAATTACTTATGCCCTAACTTCCCTTTTTGGAATACAATTTTAAGCACAAAATAAATCTGTAAGGTGGATACATTATCATTAAACATATCTAATAATTGGATAATATATAATAACATATAACATAACTTAATAAACATATCTAATAATTAACTTAATTATAAAACAAATTTGAGAATAAAATTAATTGTCATATAAGTTAACTATTACATAGCTTATTATATAAGTTTTTAAGTAAATATCATTAAATTATAAAATTTCTTGAAACATTTATATTTTACAGTTGTAATCGTCCCACATATTTTAAAAAAGTTTAGTGACATTTTAACCAAGTTTTACTTAGTTTTATATTGGTTCTTTCTTCTGTGCCTTGTTCCATCATGTATTCGCTCAGTCAAGAGTTTTATGCAGATTTTATGTCAAGCGGCATAGATTGATTAAATTGAGAAGTAAACTCATAATCAGCATGATTCGTGATAGAAGCTTCACTGTTGTTATCATGGCTGCTTGCTTAGAGAGCAAGAGCCGCTTATCAGAACTAACATGAACGCCTGTCGTTAGCATGATTGGTAAGTGTTAAAAGTTAGATGTGCTTTGTCTGTCTGACCGTGAGTGTGTCGCTTCACGATATTTGTAGAGTTGTAACCCAGTTAATATACTGTACTTAATATAAACTTCCAATAAGCCGTTCAAGTTTAGAGGTGATGAGTTTGTTTATATTAGCGTAAGGTTGCTATTGATGGACCGGCTACCTGTTGACTGTTTAGTACGCGACATGAAGCTCGAAGATCACTATCTTGATTGAGAGTTGATCCACTCTTAAATCAGGTTGCTTAACAAGAAGGTAAGGTTTTTGTACTTCTTTTCTAATTTATCAACGTAAAGAAAATGTAAATGTATGTAAGACGTTAATACTATTTTAGTTGTTACTGATAGCATTTAAAACTGTGTTAAATCAACATTATTTGGCTATATTAAAAATGGTTGTTTACTTTGTTATAATTAAAATCACGGACGTATTACATACCGACTGTTAGTTTCCTTTAATGAGCCAGCGTGCGCTTCTATGAATGGGCTGGTGGCCCAACCATGGAAACTATATCGAGGCTAATATTTTGTAACTTCTGCAAATTGAAGAATCAAGTGTCGCTGTATCTGATTTAGTAGATATCAGGAGTAGTTAAATCTATAATTAGACAATGATCTCATTTTCTTTGTTATAAAAATAATTATAAACTATTAATCTAATTTTAATCTAAACCGGAGTATCCTTAATTCGTGTATAAAATGCTCCTTGAAATTACCGTAATGATTTTCATTACTTTTTGAGTAATTTATGTCTATTTGTAATTTTAAAAATGTATCTACACAATAAACAGATCGCTAGAAATTAGATATGGTAAATGAGAAGAAGATAATATGAGCCGTGCACTTGATTCAGTGCGAAATGGTAACATGGGCGTAAAATGCGGATGGCAGAACAATTGATATACCAAGGGCAACTTTGCAGAGACATTGAAAGGGAACGAACTATTTTGCAGTGGACCATAAAAAATTATAGGGAGCATGGGTAATCTGCCCGAAGAAGTGGAACTAGAACTAGTGTTACATGTCTTTAAACTGCAGGAATTTTTACTTGGGATAACACCCCATGAGTTGCGCACCCTGACTTTCGAAATTGCAGAAAAAAACCAAGTTTCGCGCCACTTCAGTCAAGAGAAAATAGCTGGCAAGAAGTGGTATTACACTATTTTTCTTATAAGACATTCTGAGTTCCTGACACAAGCTTAACTGCTTCTATTAGTGGACTGTCGCATGACATACATGCTCCAGGAAGAGAAAATCTGTTACAACCGCCAGTGGAACAGAATCAGAACCGCTTCCAGCTAGAGCATCAACATTGTTGTCACACATGACCACACATGACACTGTTGTTTTATTCTGGTGTGATGACTTCAAGGAAGACATGATACAATGGGTCTATCGTGTAAAAGATTTCTTTGCGCGAAATCTCTCCGATTCCATCTAAATTCTCATTCTCTCAAACAAAGCCTAAGAAACAGTACTGATAACAAGTAGCTCATACAAGTAGATCCTGAAAGAGGCTGGAAAAAGCAAAAGAAAGACGAGACATCACTGTGAAGAAATCACTCCAAACTTCTGGACAGGAGAAGACAGTTAAAGGCTAAATTTGCATTACCTTCCGTAAATAGGCCTATCAGTTCCAACGAGGATTCGGGGTTCTGCACTGTCTAGTGTGATGACTTCAAGGAAGACATAATACAATGGGTCTATCGTGTAAAGTTTAGGTTCATGTGCCAGTGTAAAAGTGTAAAGTGTGCTAGTGTCAGAAAGGAGATCAGAATGTATTATTGCGAAAAATGCAACTGAACTCATCAAGAACGAATAATTGATGAAATAATTTGTGTAAGATTCCCTGTCTAATATTAATAGTAGGCTTAATAATTATTTTATGCTATTTGAAAATTTTCAAGTTATGGTTATTGTACTTTTTATACTAACTAGTCCAACTATTAATTAGCCTCAAATTCTCCTTTTCATCAAATTGTTTCTAATAAACGAAATACAACGTTATTTCGTGGATTCTCATATTAGGCCTATTTTAAGATTACAAAGACTAAACTAAAATCCAACTCCCGACTCCTTGTGAATAATGCGAAGTTATCAATATGTTGCAATGCATTTTGCGTGGTCTTTGTTAGTTTTTAACCAGCATTTTATATTTAGAATCATGCTCAAAACAGTTTTTTACACTTTATTGACTTGGATTAAGATGATACTGTATTAAAACGAAAATAGCTACTGACCTATTCATAGAAACTCCTCGACTCAATGAAGGCGACCGGTTTCCTTCAACTGCGCCAGTGGCACCTGTTTTTGTTTTTGTAATAGTTACTGAACATTTCATAATTATAATGTCTGTTCCTAGACATGTGTAGTATGGAAAGTAATATTTATATTAACATACACAAAATAGTATAATTGCTAAATCTGACAATTTGAAGAATCATTTTGTAAATTTGGCCCATAGACAGCAACCTTACCCTACACTCAAGTGTAAAATTAAGAAAATTTCCACATTATGGCCAATTTCTGCAAAACTAATGGACAGATTTTAATGAAATTTAATATGAATTTAGATTTATAACAGAGAAAGGGAAGTTCCATTCAAATATCATTTCGTGCAAGTAACATGATTATCTTTACTGATAATCATGCTCATAGCGCATGGATGCCCAAAATCCACGGTAAATGATCTTCCGTTTAGTTTGGTGAAAATTACCAACGTGGTTAAGAAACTGAGTTAGGGGAGTGCTCCGGGATCTCATGGGATCACGGCCCCTATGATAAAATTTTTATTTTGGAAATATTCTGATTTCTTTGCATTAATTTGTAATAAATGCCTTGATTTATGCTATTTTGCTAAACTGTGGAAAGCTTCTAGAGTTTTGTTTATTCCAAAGTTTTGTGGGGCTACCAGATCTATATGTTACTTTACGTTGATATGAACGTTAAACTTTTGTGCAAAATTTTTGGATAAATTCTTTACAAATAGGCTGTACTACTTTTTATTAAAGAATGATTTTGTTTTTACAAAACAATACGGATTTACACCAGGTCGCTCCACGGAACATGTTGTTTATGATCTTTTTAAGTATTTTCTCCCTTCTTCCATCATGCCTTCGTTGGTGTAACGGTTAACACGCTGGGCGCACATTCGAGAAGACCAGTTCGAGTTCCGGCGAGGGCATTGCTCATTTTTCATGTCTCCAGCATCAAAATAACGTAATGACTCCACAATCTTATCAATATTATTATCTCGCAAATATCTGAATTCACTGTGTCTGTAGTCTCCTTCGATGTCTCGGGAGCCTTTCGCTCTATTAGATGTGGAGGGTTGTCACTACAGTGAGGGTGACTGTCAGGTTACCACTGTATTGAGTGGCGGCAGGTAGCGCATCTGTCTCCTTATAATGATTGGGTATGTCTGCGAGGCTGCGTGATACTTACTGCATTATTGAACTCAAAACATATTTATTAGAATTACGAGAAGCTCTTTATACACACACACACACACACACACATATATATATATATATATATATGTAGTGTCAATGTTTAACACAAGATGGCCCTCAGTTGCTCATCATATAATTCGCTCTGATGTTTTCGTTTGGCAGTTGGCTTCGAGACGTATTGAAAGTATAACGACGTTAGATTTAAAAACGTAAACAAAAGTGTATCACAGAAGTTAATTCAAGTTATATCAACTTATTTGTAAAAAATGTAAATACTTTAAATACACTGGTGAAATAAATTAAGAGAATTCGCATATTTTATCGAACTGCATGAAAAGAACTGAAGGAAAAACCACTGCTTCTAGATAAAAATGCAAATCTTGTACGGCAAATACGTAAGCGTACACGTATGTGTAGACGGATCCAGCAGAAAAACAGGCTTTATGAGCGCGTGGAGGGTAAGACGGATGACGTTCGCTAGCACACCTCGGCGAATTTCTTGGAGTTATCTTGCAGCAATCGGTTAAATTCACATCGGAACAGTAAAAATGAGTAACCACCAACGTTGATGAATATGGAATAAGGGGGCGAATTGTGGGGAGGCTAGAGGCAGGTCAATCGCAAATCCAGATATGCACAGAGTTTAAATTAACACCCGGCGTTGTGTGTAACCTATGGAAACAGTTCCAGTACACTGGATCCATCGAGAGAAAGCCTGTTAAAGGTCGTCCAAGAGCCACGACGGCCAGAGAAGATCGCTATTTATCCATTTTAGTGAGGTGTAACAGAGAGGCTACAGCTTCTCAGCTCTCTCGGGACCTTATGTAACCACAGGAACCCGTATAACAAGGGCGACTGTTTCCAGAAGACTGAAGGAAAGAGGGTTGTTTGCCAGAACACTGGCTGTTTGCGTCCCGCTCACGTCTACGAACAGGAGAGTCCGATTAGCATGGTGCATGCAGCATAGTGATTGGAGTACTGAGCAATGGGTGACCTTTCTGTTTACTGACGAGTCCCGTTTCAGCCTCAACACCGATTTTCGCCTTGCTTTCATATGGAGAGAACCAGGGACCAGCTACCTGCCCTCCAATGTCCGCGAAATCAACAATTATGGCGGTGGCGGTGTAATGGTCTGGTCAGGCATTATGTTGGATGGCCGTACACCTCTCCAAGTCTTTGACAGAGGCTCTGTGACCGGTGTGAGGTATAGGGATGAGGTCTTGGAGCCCTATGTTCGCCTTTTCCGGGGTGCTGTGGGCCCTGAGTTCATCTTACAGGAAGATAACGCGAGGCCACATAGAACTCTTCTGGTCGACGAATTTCTCGCGAGTGAGGATATTAGCCGGATGGATTGGCCAGCCAGGTCTCTAGATCTCAATCCTATAAAGCATGTCTGAGATGCTCTGTTGCAACTCGCAACCCCCTCCGAGAGCCATCCAGGAACTGAAAACAGCGTTGCTGAATGAGTGGGAGCAATTGCCACAGGCACTGATTAACAATTTTATTTCTAGTAAGACGTCACGTTGCCAGGCTTGTATGGCTGTAAGAGGGGACCATACCCCCTATTAACCCATTTCTTTTGTGTCTTCAAACAACAACCGCTGTTCCAGACCTTCAGACTCCCATGAGTGTTATACATGAACATATGTGTCTATTATAACTGTTGAATGTTTATTTTGTTTGTATTGTATCAACCTATGTTCACACCAAATTTTATTAAAACTTGTCCAGTAGTTCTGGAAATCCTAGATCAAATATGAAAATTCTCTTAATTTATTTCACCAGTGTATAATTAAATGTTCTCTTCTTTCAAGAAGTTTCTTGGATGTCTTTTTAAAGAAGACATTTTATCAGAAGCGGGATTAAGGAATTATTCAAGGAATTACTGAAATTCTACGTAAGATTGCATATTTAAAAAACTTCAAAGAGATTTTTTTTCATATTTCACAATGATTTTAAATGAAATAAAACAAATCAACGTTGCATTGAAGAACTGTAAAGCAGATAAAATTAGAACTTTACAGAAATTTATTTTCAATACAGACAACAATAGATCTAACCGAAAACGAATTAGAAAGTTTTGTGGTTTTGACTTTACTTCAGATAGTGACGAATTTCGAAAGAAATTAAAAGATGTCGAAGAAAACTTTTCATTTGAGCTAGTTGCATGTTCTAAGTATTTCTTTTGATGGCAATAAATCAGAAGTAGAGAATAGAATGTTATCTTTATTATGTGATATTGAAACTCTAGCTGAAAATGCAAATGGCGCAGAAACCTCTAGCTCCGCTGAAACAGAAGTATTAATAAATAAAAGAGAAGTGAAAACGATTTTTCAATGCAACTCGATATTTTTAATAAGAAAATTAACCTCGATTCTTCTATACGGTGTGATTATGCTTGTAAAAATGTAACTACTGGAAATTCTATAATTCAGAGTGTTATCATTAATTATTCTGATATCGAAAGTACTATGACAAAGTTTAATGCAGAATCGCATGAAAATGTTATTTGAAGGGTTTTGAGAATTTTATTGTTTTATTTGTCGGATTTACAAAAAAATTATCTTCGCTAAACGATCCCTTGGCGGGAATGCAGCATTATTTGTTCGAACAGAGCCGGAACTCAATTCGTGGCCAAAATTAAGGAAAGCCTTAATTGACGAATTTTCTTTTGAAATAAATTCTGCTAATTTACATGAGCTGTTAAGTCAAAGGAAAATGAAAAATACTGAATCAGCTCGAGAATATTTCTTAAAAATGAAAGAATCATGTAATTTTAGGAAAGTAGATGACGTTGCCTTAGTACATTATGTTACAAAGGAAATAAATAATAGGCACGAAAACAAAATTATACTGTACGGATGTAAAACCTTAATCGAATTTAAAGAAAAACTTAAAGTGTACGAAGTAACGAAAGGTGATTTTTCAAAAAGTAAAGGTGCTTTCGATAGAGCGAACATAGAGACAACAAACATAGAAATGACCATTTCGGTAAAAGATAATGAACCTATATTTCATCACCCTCCATAGGTTGCCGTTTTCAGAAAAAAGAAATGTTGAAGCTCAATCAGCTGAATGGTTAACACAAGGAATAGTAGAACTGAGTTCTTCAGAATATTGTAGCCCAGTTGTAATCGTCAAAAAGAAAGACAGAACACCTCATTTACGTATTGATTATAGGAGATTAAATAAAGTAATAGTAAAGGACAGGTTTTCACTTCCATGAATTTGAAATTGAAGATATTCTAGATCATTAACTGAAGATATTCGAGATCGGTTACAGGGATTACATATGTTTAGTACGATTGATCCTAAAAATGGGTTTTTCCATGTTGACGTGAATAGGGATAGCAGAAAATATACATCATTTGTAACACACGAAGATCAATATCAATTTCTCAAAGTTCGTTTTCGCGTATGCAATTCTCCGGCTGTATTTTAGAGGTACATCAACACCTTTTTTCGAGCTTTAATTAATGATGGTATTGTTTTGCCGTATATGGATGACGTAATAATCTTGTCGTTCTCCGTTGAAGAAGGAATAGAACGGGTCTTAAAACTTGCTACTAAATACGGACTGGAGATTAATTTTAAAAAAATCTCATCTTTCGAAGAAGCGAATCGAATTTTGGGGTCATGTTATCGAAGAAGGTAAAATTTTTTCATCCACTTAAAAACTATAGTGGTCCTTAATTTTTCAGAATCGATTAATTTGAAGCAAATTTATAGTTTTCATGGACTCACCGAATATTTCAGGAAGTTTATTCTAAAATATTCCTTTTAAAATTGTTACTGACTGTTCTATGTTTGAAAAGACTATGTTGAAACGTGATTTATCAACTCGTGTTGCTCGTTAGGCTTTATTACTACAAGAATTTAATTATGTGACTGAGCATCGCTCTGGTGATAAGATGGCTCGTATTAGCGTCCTAAGTAGATCCCCCATTAATAGTCTTTGTGTTTCAGTAGATAACATCTTACCAAAGTTAAAATCGGCCCAGGATAAGGATAACGGAATAAAAGCGATTAAAGAATTACTTAAAATTTCTAGTTATGAAGATTACTGCGACAGAAATGGAATTTTATTAAAATTTGTTGATGGTAAAGAATTAGTGGTTGAGCCTGAAAGTATGCAAATAGAAATAATGAAAAATGTTTATGAGAAAGCACAAAAAATGAGCACAGTCCTGATCTACTTTTCCTACAAGAACATAAGCTTGCCCTTCTACACCAATTTTGATTGCCAATGATGGTGTGTACAGATCTAACAGGGATACTATTGCGAACAGACAGAGAGGAGGAGGAACGGCTCGCCTCGTTAAACGCTGTATTCCCCACTATCAAGTAACAACTCCACAGCTTTCAGCCATTGAGGCCACAGCTATTTCCATCATAACAGACACTGGCACAACATACATTTTTGTCTCCACTTATATACCACCATCGAAACAATATGCAGCTGTTGAGTCCGATCTCAATGCGCTACTCACACTTGGTACACACATTACCATAGGTGGAGACCTAAACGCTAGACACAGCGCATGGAACTGCTATAATTCTAACACAACTGGCAATGTAATATTCACTTTGGCCCATAGGGTCCCTTTTCAAACAACAGCTCCAAAACCCAACACGGTATACTGCTGATTCCTTGGGCATTCTTAATTTCTTCCTTCTCAGAAACACCAGCTCTCTATTAGATCTTTCTGTGTTGGACGAACTATCATCGGCTCACAATCCTGTTCGAATGATCCTGGACATCAGTAGCTATACCACAGCAGTCAAAAGAGCCTTTAAAACTGACTGGCAGATCTTCGCCAAAACTCTGAACACTACTCTATACCAATTTTTCACACGGGGAATGACATTGATAGTTTAGTCGAGGAATTTACTAGCACAGTGCAAGAGGCTCAGAAAAAAGCCCAGATTGAGCTAAAGCAATCAAAATCTGTCAGATCACGAGAATTATGTCAACTAATTAAACAGCGAAATGCTGCCAGGAAGCAGTTTCAGAGGACAAGAAATAGACAGGATCATCTTCAATCGACTGTGTGATGCGGTCAAGGCTAGTACTAAGTATCGTGCACAACTTCGCTGGGCGAGCTACCTTGAATCTCTATCCAAAGATGACAACTCTATATGGAAAGCAGTGAAAAGGCATAAGAAATGCTACAATAACATTCCACCCCTTAAAGGACCCCAGAGGATACATTATACTGAAACTGAGAAGGCAGAAGGCACAGCATCTGGAACCTCAATTTCGCACAAACAACATTCACGACCCAACAACAGAGCAGTTAATTTTCGACTTTTTCACAACAACTACATAACAAGCCCATACACAGAGAACACGATCTCAGTCATGCCATTCGGAAGTCTGCGCTTACATAAAAAAACTGAAGAATAATAAGAGTCCTGGCCATGATTCCATAAACAACTGAATAATAAAGATGTTTCCGGTCAAGATTATACTCTATTTCAAAAAAATAATAAATCTCATACTTCAGTGGCAGTACTTTCCCATTAGCTGAAAGCTGGCCAGAATCACTCCCATCTTAAAAACACAGAAGCCTGCAAGTATGCCTGAGTCATACCGCCCAATAAGCCTATTGTCGTCATTCACAAGATCACAGAAGCTATTATACTTCAACGCATCAATCAACATCTGGAGCAAAATGATATTATAATTCCATACCAGTTTGGATTTAGGAGCAAACATTCGACATTCAATCAGCTTTACCATATAGTGGAGTTCATCAGCGAAGGAATGCAGTAGCATAAGGTCACTAGAGGGCTATTTCTAGATATAGCAAAGGCTTTTGATCTGTATGGCTAGATGCACTCATACACAAACTACACAATCTGGGCTTCCCAAGTTACATTACAAACACAATTAAATTCAGCCTAACAGGTAGACACTTTGTCTTTCATGTTTCGAATACACTCTCCACACGTAGACCCATCCTCACAGGCGTCCCGCAAGAGAATCTGCTTGGTTAGGTTAGGTTATTCAATTATGGCAAAGCACACGAGGGCTATCTGCCTAAAGGGAGGGATGCCTTCGTGGAGGACTTTCTAAGGGAAACTGGCTCGTATACACGTTACACATGGGGAAAACCACGAAAACGCCCATGCAGCCAGCCCGTTCGCGGGATTCGAACCTCGGAGCGAGCTACCAGTGTTCAGCGTCTTTACCGCTCGGCCGCTAGAATCTGCTTGGAACCACTCTTTTTAACATATATGTGAACGACATTCCCACTACACCCAACACAACACTTGCAGTGTATGCTGATAACACTGCAATCCTCACACAAAGCGCATTTCTTCGCCCAACTATACAACGGTTACAAGTATAAATTAGTATGCTCGAGTCTTGGCTACAAAAATAGAAAATCAAAGTAAATGTTGACAAAACCCAGGCAATCCTATTCACTAAAAAGATTAAGTTCCCCAGCAAATTACAGTTTTACGGAGAAGAACTCCCATGGGCCAAGGAAGTCCTTCATCTTGGGTTGATCTTCAGTAAAAACCTTACATGGGCCCCACACGTTACATCTATCATCAGGAAGTTTCGAGTTAGTATAGTTACACTCCACCCCTTAATTTCTCGAAACAATTTACTTTCAATAGACAACAAGCTGCTCATTTACAAAACCGTTATGCGTCCCATATTGTGTTATGCTTGCCCAGTCTGGGCATACCCTTGTAAATCTTCAAAAAAAAAGTTACAATCTGCACAAAGTAGTGTGTTAAGGCAAATTACCAACTCGCCATGGTATGTTCGGAATAAAAAAACACATGAAGAATTACGAATTGAAAAGCTTAATTTCTTATATTGTCGGCTAGCCCGGAAATTTTATGATAATCTAACCTAACATTAACAGCCCAGCTATATGGGTCTATGATTATGATATACATGATGTAGCCAAAAGCAAACGTCTTATGGTCATACTCAGTAATTATTTTGACTAACTGTGATATGTGTTCCTCTGTTTTAATAGATTTTAGCTTGTAATATAGTAAAGAGAATGTAATTTAATTAGTAACTTAACCCTTAAAATCTCTCCTACTTGTAAGCAGTATGAGACTCACACTTGTATCTGTTTATATGCTTACTAGTAAGTGTCTTTGCAGGTTGTTCTCATTTTTTCTGATTGTCAACACGCTATAATACTCTGGTGTGCAAAAATTAAGAACGAGACGGTTTTTTCAATACAACTTTGTACAAAAGCTTTCCAAATCAACACATTTAATACCGTAAGATCTCCCATACGTAAGGACATGAGTAATGTAAGCAACACTTACTAAAAAAGAAATCAGAGGGATAAAAAGAAGCTTTATTGAAAAAGTAGCATGGAGCACCGTACAGGGCGTCGTGCAAACAGACCACCACCGTGCAGTCTTCTGGCCACGGTAAAACGCGATATTGGTCGTCCAGTCGCCTGTGTCATGTGTCTAGCGATTTCTTCCGCTGTCTGCTGCCTGTTTCTTCTGGCCTGCAAGGCAATATACCGGTCATCTGCGGGTGTGGTTCCTCGTGGACGACCACTACTAAACCCCCGGATAGCTGTTCCTGTAGTTTGAAATTGTGTCCAAAGTCGTGAAACGATGCTGTGAGCAATTCCGAACTCTGCAGCCACAGTTGTCACACTGCGGCCTTCCTCCAACTTCCCAATGATTCGACCTCGGATAAAAGCATCTAGATGCCGTCTAACAGATTGATTATTCGCCATTTCTCGCTGAGGCAGCAACTCGGTGTGATTTTAACTGCTATACGGCGTGCAATCTCTTTGCCAGAAATACTGATCTTACACCGACAACATGCTTTATACTACTCAGACACTCCCCCATTACGTCTACCTGCATATCTGCGCATGTGCTACCGTGCATCACCTTACTTAATCTCCTGATTGGTCTTTCTCTCCGCTCTGCCTCTTCGTTCAGCTGATATGCTAATTTTTCGACTTCGTCCTTAATTTTTGCACACCAGTGTATATTAGACACAATTAGTTCATCTTGTTCATAGCAAGAAATGGCATATATTATGATCTGGCTCTCAAGTTATACACTTGACATTATTCGCAATTACCTAACTGTTCTACATGGGATAGGGATTTTTACCCAGGCATCATGGTGTTACACCATTTTTCTACAGTAATAAAGCACATTCAGGAGTCAAATATACTGTGAAAAACATCGAACAGTATTATTTTATCCCTAAACTAAGACAGAAAGTAGAAAATATCATAGCAAATTGTGTTCATTGTATTCTTGTGAATTCTAAGAGAGGAAAGAAAGGTCTCTTACATCCATTGCAGAAAGAAGATGTGCCGTTAAAAACGTATCATTTATATCACCTTGGACCTTTGTAAAGTACACATAAAAATTATAAATACATTTTAGTGACCATTGATGCATTTACTAAATTTGTATGAGTTTATCCGACGAAGTCCACAACATCTGCTGAAGTCATAGCGAAGTTAGAGATACAAAAGGCTGTACTTGGCAGTCCTTCCCAAATAATTTCGAATAGAGGTACAGCATTCACCTCCAGCGAATTTGCCGATTACTGTTCTAAAGAGAACATTAAGCGTCATCTGATTACTACCGGCTTCCCTAGAGCCAACGTTCAAGTCGAACATATCAATCAGACTATCATATCAGTTCTTTCAAAGTTATCTTTAGAAAATCTGGTTCAGTAGTACAAACATACAAATGAACTGCAGCATGCTATTAACTCGACGTACCAGCGAAGTGTAGATACCACACCCTTTGAATTGCTCTTTGGGACAAAGGTGAATGCTAAAGGCACTGATCAGTTGATTGAAATGATCGAAGCTGAATTTCACGCGAATTTTGAAGCTAAAAGAGAACTTAGAAAACGTGCAAAGCAAAAGCTATTTAAAATTCAAGAAGGAAATAGGAAGAGTTACAGTTTAAGAAGAAGAGAAAGAAGGCCTTACAAAGTCGAAGATTTGGTAGTTATAAAAAGAACACAGTGTGTTCCACATTTGACATTAAAACCAAAATATCTTGGACCGTACAGAATAACTAAAGGAAGGAATGCTTATGACGTAGTCAAAGAAGAAAGCCACGAAGGTCCCAACTGTAGGATGACATGCGCTGAATTTCTAACACCATGGAACAATTAATTGCTAGGACTAATATAGAGAGAATAAAAACTGAAAAAGAAGTAAATTATGTATTTTTGCATGAAGACGAAAACTGAAAAAAAAAATACAGATGACACTCTTAAGACGAAAGGAAAGACGCTTAACGACGAGAGAAAAAAAAACACCTAAAGAAGAACGAGAAGATGCTTAAAAACGAAGAAACTGAGGTTAAAGGCATTAATTACTGTTTCTATGGCAGATGAAGCTTGAACACAATTTGCTCATTTTCTCATTCCCGAAACTGAAAGACGATCAGAACTTTAAACACATTTAACCTTTATTTTTATTATCTTTCTTGTTTTGCTTTTGTATTTGCAGTGTCGGCTGGAGGACCAGACGAGTGCAGAACGGCCGAAAGATGTAGTGCCAATGTTTAACACCAGATGGCGCTCATTTGCTCATCATATAATTCGCTCTGATGTTTTCGTTTGGCAGTTGGCTTCGAGACGTATTGAAAGAATAACGACGTTAGATTTAAAGACGTCAACAAAAGTGTATCATAAAAGTTAATTCAATTTATATCAACTTATTTGTAAAAAAAAATTAAATACTTTAATTAAATGTGCTTAACAAACGATAACGAACAGAATTTTTACAAAGTTTCTTAGATGTTTTTTAAAGAAGATACGCCTCACATATATATATGAATATATAATTCATGGATAGCATAGACATTTATTGAAATGAATTATAGTTCTCGTAGTATGAGGAGTCTGCTAATGAGGGTCTCTCTAGTCGAGAGTTCAGGAGCCTTCTGATGTGTTACTCCGATGGCAAAAATCTTGGAATGAATTAGTCACGCCTTAATTTTTCAGTAGTATTTTACATCTTCTGATTCGTTGTATCTGGAACGATATCAGAGAAAAAAATCAGATCATTGGTTCGTCACCCCTCCTGAAATCGAGAAGCTTTGACGAGACACGGTGCAAAACGCTAAAATCTCCTGACACAAGTCGTGAAGTTACGTCTCTTGCATTGTCAACTAAAACGAATTATTGCGTCTGCGATGTCAGAAACATGTCGTGTGACACATCGTAAAAGCTTGGAAACGGTGACTTGCGAGGACCGCACGCGTGATTTACTATCTATGTTTGGTCCGCCGCAGATGGATATTTTTTTTCACCGTTAGAGATATTGGGATACCGAAACATATTTATAGAATCTTGCTTAGTTATTTCAACGAAAGGAAAGTTCTTTACAGACTAATAAGGATTTTGTATCGATAGAATGGTTTACAAAGGGTGCACTCAGGGTTCCTGCAGTGCTCTACCGCTCTGGAATACCGTAATGTATGGATTGTTCTCCTCTCGCCTTTTCGGAGTGTCCGACAGAGGCAAGAGAAATCCTGTCCCTGCAGTACTTCATCGACGACTTCTGGCATCCTGAAACACATAAAGCTCTGCGAATGGCGGAAGTCAAAAGTTTGAAAAGCGCTAGTGTACGCCATGAAATTCGAGGCAGCACACCAAGCAATTCGTAGAGACCCCAACCCAATCAGAGCTGCTCAAGTCCAAGAGCCAATGGATCAACTGATTGCTCATCTAAACTATTTAATCAGACAAGTCAATGCCTTGACAAAGAATAGGAGCGACAAGATACCGGCCCTAGAGTGCTGGAATTGCGGTGCTGAAGGCCACATACGAAAGAACTGCAGAACACCCTAGAATACGGAAGTTTAGACCACTCGCAGCAACAGGAAGGGAAACTAATTAGTGCCTATCGCGTAGGGTGGATGTTGCCAGATAATGAAGAGCCCAGTTTAAAGCGCTTCAGATTTCTGCAATGAGTCGCAGCAGTAATGGACTCTTCATCTTAGGCCCTATATCAATGAAGTTCTTTGCAATATGACCACCGATACATGACGAATGTTACTATCAATTAAAAAAATCTGACTCAGCAGTTGGGGGAAAACTCACCTGGACGCCACTCTGCGTTACCCTCCAGACTGTGTCCTGGGAGCAGATCGACATCGACGGTAAATTAAACGTTAATATCACGTCTGGAAGCACCGCCCACCATCACATGGCATATATGGCAAATACTGCAGATACTTGCATACTCGGATTGGACTTTCTAAAAAATAAACAATTTTTCCTTGGACTTTTATAAATAACGAACTGCATTCTGTCCCTGAGAACATAACCTATTCGTAATTAATGATGAAGGAGTGAAATCTGTCCATAAAATCATAGTTCGACGATATAACAATAGTAGCAAGAACACAATTTTTACTTCATTCAGCGAAAACAGAAATTTCCGGTACGGTATATTGGAATATCACAAGAACTCTAACACCGTGCGAGGAGTACTGCTATCTTCGATACTCGTCGACTTATTGAAGATACTATGTCAGTGGGAGTTGCCACGGTCAGTGATAAAGTGAAAATCATAAGGAAAGGTAAAGTGGTTGTAGCATGTACTCCAGCGACTAGCGTTAAACGAACAGTAACCGTCCACAATCCGTGTCTTCGTGGGGCATTATATCATAATTATTGCAGAATGCACGATTAAGCGATGAAGAGAGAAGTGCTGCTGAACGTGTCATTCAGGCATTTCAAGATGTTTTCTCTCGCTCTTTTGATGTGGGTCGAACCAGTCTGACAGAGAATAGTATCGATATCGGAGATCATCCACCACACACGCAACATCCAAGACGCGTACCGCTTACTAAACAGGAAGAATTAGAAAAACTTAAGCGATGTCGTCGAGCCTTCAGCAAGTCCATGGGCATTTCCCATCTTCCTGGTGAGAGAAAAAGTCGATTCAACTAGATTTTGCCTTGACTGTCACCGGCTGAACGAGGTCACGAAGAAAGACAGATACCATCTTCCTAGAATTGACGACATTCTGGATACTCTTTCTGGAAGCAAGTGGTTTTCCGACGCTTGATTTAGAGTGGATGTTGGCAGGTAGAGATACATTCTGATGACGGAGAAGAGACGGTATTTACTACCGGACAGGGAATTTGGCAGTTCAAGGTGATGCCGTTTGGACTATGTGCGGCAACATTCGAAAGCCTCATGGAGACTGTGTTGAGAGGTCACGACCGAAGCCTGTCTGATATAACTGGACATCATCATCATCGCGAAGGGTTTTGAAGAATATTTAGAAAATCTTAGAAAGGTGGTTCAGAAACTAAAAGAAGCCAATCTAAAGTTAAGCCCCATCAAATTTAAATTATTCAGACAGGAAGTAACTTACATCGGACATGTCATCACTGCTTAACGTGTGACAGATAGCAAGCAAATATTCTTGTGGACAAAAGAATGTGAGGATGCATTCTTTTAATAAATAATGATACATTTTGAAGGAAGCTTTAACATCTGCTCTGGTCCGGGCGTATCCTCAGTTTGACAGACTATTTATTCTCGACACCGATGCGAGCAATGAAACTGTCGGTGCTGTTTGATCCCAAGAAATAAATGGCCAAGAAAGTGTTGTCTAAACAGGAGAGAAAATCACTGCGTCACCAGGAAAGAGTTGCTCGCCAAAGCCGTACAACATTTCCATCACTATCTCTACGGCAGAAATTGCTGGTCCGCACGGATCAGACACCGCTGACCTGGCTTCTATATTTCAAGAATCCTGGAGGTCAAACAGTCAAGTGGATACAAAGACTCCAGGAATATGACATCACTATCCGTCATCGGAAGGGATCATCACACGGAAACGTCGACGCCCTGTCTAGAAGTCTTTCCCCAGAAAGCTGCCAATATTATTCCAGAGTCGACGCGAAATACAAAGTGCTTAATCCAGTCGTACGACAAATTACAACATGAACATCGGCTGATCGAGACCCGTAGAGTGATGATGAAGTCAGGAAAGACCAGCTGGAAGACGGCGACATTAAACCTATAATTGACTTAGTGGAGACTTCACGCAGAAAACCTACCTGGCAGGAATTTCGATGTACAGTCCCACGACAAAATAATATTAGGCTCTCTGGGCCTCACTCCATATTCGAAACGGTGTCTTGTACCGGAAATTCGAATAGGCTGATGGATAGGCTTTCGAATGGCAGCTGATACTTCCAAGGTACCAAATCCCGGACATCCTTAAAGGACTACATGGCAGCCTTACAGGAGGCCACTTTGGAATAATGAACCCAGAGAGTTCGTGAGCGCTTCTATTGGAGTAATGAAAAGGATGACATCCAAAAGTGGTGCCGATCTTGCGATGCCTGTGCAGGTCGGACATCAGCGACTCTAACAGACAGATGTGAAGCAAAAGAAGATTAGAAGTGACAGCTTGGAGTTTAGAGAGAAAATTTCAAATAGTCAAAATAGAAAATGTGAAAATGATAGTAGCGAAATCTGAAGAATCAAAGAATGAAGAGATGAAGAAGAAGCCGGTGAAGTGTCTGAGAAAGATCAAGAAATGAAGAATGAAACATCTAACGAGATTAAAGAAAAGGAACGAAAAGATGAAGAAATGAAAGATGAGAAAGAAACTTTTGATTCTCAAGTGCCTTAAGTAGAAATGGAAGAAAGTGATAATACTGTTTGTAAAGATGATGAAATAACATAAGTATCTAGTGAAGCATCTGAAAAAGGTGACGAAATAATTCATGGAAATAAAATTGCTTCTCCTCAGGTGCCTGAAGCAGAGATGGAAGAAAGTGAAAATGCGACTGTTAAGTTGGCCAAAAACTGATAGTGGAATTACGAAGTCGTAGTTAGCAAGTATTGAACTGTCTGAAAATTCATGTCATACAGAGATGGGAGAAGCTAATGTACAGCTTAAGCAGAATGTTCCAGTATTGCAGGAAAATACATCCACTTCACAAACCAAGTGTGTGTCTCATAATACAAGTTGTACGGACACAAATTTGATTCTAAACCAGGATACTTCTGTTTGCAAAGAATCAGACTCTATTTAGAACTCTAATGCAAAATTTGGAACTGGTTCCCAGGAAATAGAAGAAAATAAGGAGGCATATAACCAACTGCTAAAAATACCAAGATGAACTGTAGACATGATAAAATAAAACTACAATGACTAAACTACAGAGTGGTATGCAAACTTGTTCGGATATTCATGTGGATGAAAAATCTGAAAGGATGGAATCTTCAAACTGTGACATGCAAAATAGATATAAATCTGGAAACTGCAGTAAAAAGCAATTAACCCATGTATATCTTAACAAAAAACCTGAGACTGAAATTCATTCTGAAATTTAATTGATATAATTTAAAATATTTATGTGGTTAATGTGTGTATACAACTTTTAAATAGCGTAAATATTTCTTTTATTTACTTTGTTTGTTTTGTTTATATTGAATTGGGCTTCTGACCAAGCATTGTATTGCCCGGGTCGTGCAGTCCTTGAGAGGGGGCAGTGTTATAAAATGCCCAGTTTCCGTAAGATAGCTTCCCCACAGAGCAGGGCAGAAAGAAACCAGAAAGTGGAAAGGCAGGGATGCCAGATTTGTCATGAGATCCCACATTTGGTTATAAGACATAGATGAAGCGGCAGCATTCTAGAATGAATTCTTAGTGGTTTCCTTGAGAATGTTCTCGAAGGTACGTCAAAAGCTATAAATATCCTGCCTGTATGTGGAGTAGCACTGCATCGTGCGAGAGAATATGTAGAGTATAATGAGTTCAGAGATCAGCTTCAGAACAAACGATCGAGTCGAGTCGGAAGCTGTACTTTAGTGCTTTGCCATGAAGTTGTCTTCACTGGTATATCTGAAGGCTGTGTTGTTGCTTGTTTCAACATGTTATCGTAGGCTATTAACATGCCTTTTGAACTCTCTTGTGTAATACTAGCAAATAAATTGTGTTTTCATTCTTGATCGTGTTGTCATCAATCATTCCAAATCCATGAACCAGTAGAATGCAACAATAATATAAGGAGTTCTTTATTTTCACAAAATATCATATTGCACATTTTGTTCCCTAGCTTTTTTGCAAAATGTTAAAAGATATTTACATAGTTTTTCCCTTCTTCAAAGCATTCAGATGGTTTGGTTTGGTTTAGTAGAATATGGAAAAGCACATTAGGGATATCAGCCTAAGATCAGGGTGTTCAGCATGACTTCCTCTAAATTTTAAAATGGTTTCTTTCATGTAGTGATTGTTTACCTCTTATTAATTGATTTGCTTGTGGATTTTGGGTACACAGGCTTTGACTAATGAATCAGTATAGAGCATTCTGAAAAAACTGCCACATTTAATATTCCCAAAAGAATATTTTATTGTTAGAAAAAGGAAAATATTTTTACATATAACAGGTAAATGCTCCGATTTAATAACATCATGCTTGATTTAATCTGGAAACACTGGCACTGCATCATTGTAAATTTATTTCAGTGCTTTGTTACTCGACACGGACCTTGACACTTACTTGACATGAAGCGCTATACAAAGGAACAGTGAGTTTTGATTGTGAAAATTCATTGCAAGAATGGTAAGTGTTATGCATAGACGGTTAAAAAGCTTTATGAGATTTTGGAACAAGATTATCTGTTACTTCATAAAACAATAGTTCACAGACTGATAAACAAATCTGTGGACACAGATTTTACAAGAGACATTAAATCACTATAGCTTTAAGTGGTCTGTTGAAAGCATCGCTATTTTGTGTGATAGTGTTATTACAAGTCTGCCTAAAAAGATTCAAACATAAAGTGGGGGGGAAAGAGAAAATCGAATAAGCCCACTTAGATAGGCAGATATGCAAAGTGATTATGAATTTCATCGAGAGTGTGCTGATGCATAACACGTTGTAGAGGACATAAAGCATCATTATTTTACATTCTTGAATTGGAGCATTTATCTATTGTAAGTATATAATAAAATATTTCCTACTTTCTGAAATAAAGTATTTTATTGGATACATTTAATCTGGCACTTTTATTGGAATCCTCTATATAATCAAGAGCTTGTTGAAAATGGGAATGCCTGATGCTCTTGATAATTTATCTGATGCTTTTGATAGTTCTGAAGATCAATGCACGTGGGAAGACAAACTGAATGGTGACGAAGATTATTCCAATGGCGATAATAGCAATAACATATAAGCTATAAAAGATGTCATAGAAAGTTGTTCCAGCAGCAGTGATTGATTTGAAGTCTAGGGAGCAGTAGTGAAACAACAAAAAGAACAGGCAAAATTCAAGATGCAGAGAAGTATCTTGTTAGATACTGTAACATTAATATTACTACATATTTTGGTACTTGTCTTCTATAACAGCCTTGATGAGAAAGTGAATTTGACATGCTCTGCATTGGCAAAAAACAAACAGTCCATGATTTAACTGGCTTTCTGTAATAGCATTGTGACAAATAGCTGCTTTTCATTTTAAAATACTCTATACATCTATTTTCAGCCTTCCATCGACAGAAAAAAAAATGTAGTTGATGTTTGAGGCATTATTAGAAGCAATTAGCACAGTGAGCGCACCAGAAAGAGTCTGTGAAAAAAGAATTTTTTGATATATTTACACATTTTTTTTAGAAAATTGCTACCAAAATTACATGAAATAAAATAATAAATAGAATTTTATGATATGTTTAATGAACAGAATTGAATTTTTGGTATGGTTATAAATAGCCCTGCCCAGAAGGCTGCCATCTCTTTTAAATAGTCATGTATTGACTTAATCAAGTACTCAATTCTCAAGTGAAGCAACAAAAAATATTAACATTTCAGAAAAGACAAAAAGTGAATTTAAAAAGTTTTGAACAGCAATGCTACAAAAAGTGCGCAGAAACACGTTTATGCATGAAAAGCTCTTATTTTGGAAATCAGATTGCTTACAACAAAATATATTCAGAAATGTAAAGCAAAAGTGACTATAAAAATGGTTACATTGTAAACTGTACATGTCTTTGCATGCAAAATAATATTATTAATTTCCGTTTCATAGAAATAAAGTCCTGCATTTAACTACAGTTATATTTTAAAAAGATGTGTAGCAAATGTTAACATTTTCATTTGCAGAAAAAGAGGAGAATATTCATTAGCATAAAGCTTGGAAAGTATCATATGAACTCAAGAAAGGCAGCATTGCTCCAACTCAGACATCAAGCAATCTTAGAATTTTAGGCATTCAAAAGGATAAAAAAAAAAAAAAAGAGAGAGAGAGAGAGATGTTATTCCATCATAAATTGCCATCTGAAAATCCTCTCTGTAAAATAACAACCTCTACAGAAGACACAAATCAACTAGAACTATGACAGTGATTTTTAATGGTTTTGTCGTACTTCTGAATTTTCATTACATTATTCATATATTACATATATTTTACACAAGGAATTCATAATACATTTCTCATTTAATGAAATTACTTTTAAGAGTTAAACAGTTTACTCATATTTTATTTACATAATTCACATTTTTACAGAAAAGAAATATCAGATTCATTTATGTTTTCACATGCGTAATTTTCAGATGTTAAATATTTCTACTTGCCTATACCATAATAAATAGCTACATAAAAATGCATAGAAATGATACAGAAAAACTATAACTATTATAATTAATTAAAGCAATAACTTACTTGATTTAATGAATATTTAATTCAAGTCAATGAATTAAATATTCATTAAATCAATATTTTGTCATTATTTTACGTATGTTTTTTTTAAATAACAACTAATATGGATGCTACATAAAGAAAACTGCCTATGCTATATCCTTGAAACAAAATATTCAGTGTTAGAATTTAGTTCAATCTCGGAGAAATAGTACACTGCTCATGAAACTATGTACAATATTCAACAGTAACAAAATTTGATATTTTACAATGATTATGCACAGAAATTTTTGTAGCTGAAATTTAATACTGCCATCTGATGACAAACACTGTACTTTCAAAAGGCAATATTACGCTGCAGCATCAAAAAATGTATCTATGGTATTAGATACATCAGTTGGTGTATATTTTATATACTTTTCTGTATTTTTTGTGAAACCAGCATCAATGTATCTGAAAAAAAGAAAGAATATTAGAAATATAACAATATCTATCAACATATACTATTTTCATAACAGCAACATACAAAATTTTATTAAGTTTTTACGCTGATAAAAATAATTAATATAAGAATTTTCATATTTACTTGAAAGGAAGTCTTTGAATATAACAGCCTCTATATATTTTATGCTATATTTAAAAAAATAAAAGTGCAGGTGAATATTAAATGACACCATGATTATGATTGGAATGTAAGGCAAGCTACCCATTTCAGAATAAATTGGCAAACGTGGTAACATGAAATTTACTGAAGACAAAATATTCTAGGTTGACATACTAAAATCACATTTAAACATAAATAAAAGTATGACCTCAGCCTAAAAGTATGATCATTCTCAGCTTCAACTGGAATGGACAGTTTAATCAGGTGTGCTTCTTTTATTGTTTTCTGCAGGGTTGCTGTACTTAGAATTGAGGTTCACTTGAATGGAAGGTTCAAGGGAAGGTTTCTGTTGCAACACAGTTTGGTGGTATTTAAAGCACTTCTCTAATTTTGAGATTGCTTTTATGTCAAGTCTTTTGGTGCTAGTCCATTCAGTTATTAAATGTGGAAGCTCAGAAAAGATTTTAACGACAGATGTGTTAATTTTGTTGATGATCCAGTTGGCAGGGAATTTGTAGATATTTTTTTAATGTTCAGTTATTCTTAATGATAGTTTTCTACATGATGAATCGATTTATTACGTTATTGTGCTTGTACCATAATTTTGGGTAGATAAGAAGCTGCTTATACATGCTTAAAAGTTGAAAATTTAGATCTACGGCGTATCTCAGGGAATTCTATTTTTATCCTATATTTCTATATTTATCCTTAAAACTTCACTAGTTCAGATCTTAAACTATGCACAACCTAAACGATTAAGTTAGAATTCGCTGCAACATTTTAACCTCAGATTGTCGTAATGCATGTACTTTCTGCTAAACTCGTGGTTTTGGCCGCATTTTTCTATAACTCTTTTTTTTTTGATGGAAACAGCTACGTTTACTTGCCATCTGCTGTGTTCATTCTTACGTGTTTTTACTGCTTTGTAGCTTGGTTTTTGTTTACCTTATCATTCGCGCTTTAAAAATATTATTACTATTATGGCTGCTACTCGAAGAAAAAGTTATACAGTTGCTTTCAAGCTTTCGGCAATGAAGAAAGCGATCAAAATTGGAAATCACACTGCAGCTAAAGAATTTCAAGTTGACAAGCAATCCATTCGGTGGTAGAAGTCTGAACAAGGAGAATTATAGAAAATGCCTAAGCATAAAAGATCTTGTTGAACTGGTGTCATAGGCTAGCCTGTTTTGGGAGACAATTTAGAGGATTGGACAATAGAGCAGAGAGAAGTGGATTATCAATATCAACAGTTAGAGTTTGCCTTCAACAAAAAGTAATTGCTCGACAAATGAGCATCAAAAATTTTCTTGGACCTAATTGATGTTTCAGGTTCATGAAGCGAAGGAAATTATTTGTCAGGAACAGTTGGACAAAAGCTTCCCGTGGAGTGGCTTGAAAAAAAAAAGATAGTTTTTTTGGAGTACACATCTAAGAAAGATTCGAAAGAAGTTATTATTTGTGTCAACGAAAAAGGATGGATGTGAGAAGAAGTGTTGCTTTGGCTGAGAAAAAATTTAACAGAAAAGGAAAGGTGCTTTTTTCCAACCCCAAGGATTCATTGGTCTGGATTCAGTGCGATCCCACTTAGCGGATACGGTAAGATCGGAAGCCAAAAAAAACTTAGCATGGATAACCCAGTGATACCAGGTGGGATTACAAAAATTTTACAGCCTCTGGATCTCACTATCAATAGAATTTTCAAGCATGAACTACGAAAGCAGTCTGAGGAATGGATGCAAAGCGGGGGACTCCATTTCTTCACAAATTCCAGACGAATGAGAAAAGCTCTTCGCATGAGGAGGCTGCCTTATGTCCGAGCTGATACAATCGTATCAACATTCATTAAATCAGAAATCATCGAAAAAGAAAATGAAAGTGAAGATAGCGAAGCTGAATGAAGTGATTTAGAACAGAATGATGATACTGACTTTTATGGTCATTTGTTAAATTTATTTAATTCTGACATTGATGAGTTGGATTTTGAAGGTTTTGTACAAATAACTGTAGTTTAATTAAAAATTCTGTTTGTTTATCTAATTTACGTATTCTTTTTCGTAATATGGTAATATAGTGATAAGCGAAGTTTAGACCAAACCTGTAAAAATAATATCCATTAGAAATCCTCAGAGTTTGTTTTCAGCAAGCTCAAAGTAAGATGTTTCTTCCTTATTTATTTATATATACTGATTATATTTATGTTGTAAATGTTATAAAATGTTATCAATGATGATTACATCAATATGGCAGGGAATTACTGAATAAATGAATACAAGTGCCATGTTTTGGAATGCTTTGTTGCGGCATATACGGCCTATCCTATGAACTTTTATTTTTTTCAGTCGATTATCATATGTGTGGTGTATATGCCAGGGCGGCTTATCTACCCAAAATTACAGTACCTTCATTGTAGATTGAGATAGGATATAATATACTAGAAATATCTGTTGTGCTAATGCCTGATTTACCTCACTGTAAACTGTAGGTTGGGGAAGTTTTCTGAAATAAATGTATACAAAGCTTTAAGTTCCTTTTCTAAATGTTTCCATGAAAAATGCCATCAATATACTTGTTTTAAACATTATATCAGTTTTTGCCATATAAGAGTCATATTTTTTTGTGTGTTTTATTTTTTTAATGAGTATAAAATTTCCTAAACATAAGCATAAGACAAGGAAAACACATAAAAAGTTAAATTTTGTAGCTTTTGCATTTTTTTTTAAATGTCAGAACATGAATATTTACATCATTTAAAACATTTTTGCAATTGTAAGGATATGTCTGCAACCAGCAGTTGTGAAAAGAAAGGCCAGATAGCAACTTTCATGGACAGGTGTATATAATTCTACTTCATATTCTAAAATATTCAGTAACACCTTGAAACTAATATTATTTTTATTTTTATATTTATAAAAAAATAATGCACACAAATTAGAAATTATTCAGTTATTCATTTCATTATATATAAACATATGCTCTGCACGTAGCATCAATCTTTTGAAATACTTAATACAGTAAAAGAGAAAATCCTTAGAAGGATGAAACAATATAATGATATGAATTATATGAAACAATAATTATGAACACATCAAAAAAATAAAACTAATTTCAGCAATTATTCATTAAAAAGCAGTTCAGGGAAATATAAATTAAAGATGGCAAAAAGCAATTCATAAATATTTTATCATGATGTAAGTAAGTAAAGCATAAAGAAAGAATAAGAAACAAATATATTTACTTTTCATAAAACATAGTATACTTGGGAAGTATAAATTCTTTATTATCTCTTTTCAAACTCTCTCTCAATTCTACATCTGGCACTGCATAAGCTTTTTGTGTTCGTGTTATTTCTTCCATTTCTTTATTGAAACCAGCAAATTTATCTTTGATGTTCTGTTTATCTTTCTCTCTCAGCTACAAAAAGTTCCATAAATGAATATTTAATGAACGCAATCCAATTTTAACCCTTTGAGTGGCATGTTGGTCTTTACTTGGTCATAAAGATTTTCTTGTCACCTGGTGTATATGACCATATTGATGTCACCTGGTATTGGTATATATGAGCTTATAATTTAAAATATTTTGCTGTCTTGCTTTATTTAATAATGTAAATATCATCTCAATTAATGGAAGTTTACGAAAACAATAACTAAAATAAACAATTTGATAAATTTAACTAATAAATGCTGTTTAAAGCAGATCTCCATGAGCAGATTCAAAAAGCCATGCCACTCAAAAGGCTAACAGATATTTATTTATCCAATCAAATTAAATTTTTATAATTCTTAAAAACAAATCTTAAACTAACAGAATTTCAGATATGATGTTACTTTGAACATAAAGACTGGATCCCTATTTTTAATTTGTTTTCACAAGCCACAGAACTTCCTTGGAGTTCCAAGCAAATGTAAGTTCTCAATATTATATTCTCTAATTCCATTATCTGACATCTTCAAGTGCAGAACATTATAAATTGAATGTTTTCTATTTTCACAACTGCTTAAGATTTATTATCCATCATTTTACACAAAATAATTCGAAATGTTATTAAAATAAGCTATATTTACCTTAAGACCAGTAGGTGCTCGTGCAGTATTTAAAGACGCTCTTTCGTGAGAAATGGGTTTATCAACTTCCATGACATAATGTAATACACGACTCCAACTGTGAAGAATATTTGAGATAATTATTACACATTAAAAAAAATCTTTTACGCCATACTAATTTTAAATTATACATAGATCATAAGTTTCCTTTCTTATAAGCCACAAAAATGAACCAACACTGATCTGCATTAAAAAATATATATAGATAGATAGATATTTTTAATGTTTGAAATCTAATAGGTAATTTCGTATACATTTTCATCGCTAATTTCAAAAATGAAATCCGAATTTCTGTATCATGTCAAGATTTTTTGCAAATTGAAAGCTTTTATATTTTCACAAATACTTCTATTTTACCTTATATTAATGAATTTATTTTAGTGATACAAGTTATAAATAAATTACACAATAACAAAAACACATTTAATTACATTTTATAAAGTATATAAATAAATTTATAAATATAATAATAGATTTAGTATATTATATAAAGCATATAATCGAATGGAAAGAACATAAAAATAGACTTCCATATATTGCTCTTATACAATGCATGCAATAAAATTTGTTGAATGCATTAAAGCTAAGCATTAGCTTCAAGGCAAGAATTTTCTTTTGGTTGATTTTCACCTGTTTCTACTTTCTTCACTGTGAAAAAAAAAAAGGACACTTCTATATCTCCCGTTTACTGGGCCGATTGACAAATTCAGCTTGCGTTTTTTATGTCTCGAAAGAGCGACATATGATATGTATTAGATTTATATAGAGCATTGTTATGATATAGGTATTTTGACACAAAATCGACCTTTTTATGAAATGCTATGCCAATTTTTTCCATATTTCAATATTATGACTCAAATTATGCCACACTGAGAAGTTTTGTAAAAATGGCACGTGTAGTTTTTAAAAAATTAGCTCTCAAAATTTTAGCTCATCAATGTGAATTGAATTTAGTATATATTTATTAACACCTCTTTTTTTATTAAACTTATCAGATTCTTCCTTTCATATTTCAAAATTTAGGTTCATTTCAAATAAAATTTGATAGTTTTTTATGATTTATTTTTTAAATTTGTATTTTAAAATATTTTTTATAAATTTTTCGAAGAAAAATTTGAATTATAACCTATAAAATTTTTGCCATCATCTTAAAGTAGATGCATTTTTAAGCATACCTGCAAAAAATTACTTTTTTATTCAAAATTTCCTAAGATATACATGAATTTAAATTTTGGCATGTTTTGAAATTTGGCATATTTATTACAAGCAATAATAATGAAAATGTGGTTTACATACTCTGTTGAAATTATTTGAAAGTATGAACAATGACTTTTTTTCCGCTCATGGACAGTGAAAAAAAGTAAAAAAAAATAGGTTGCTATAAATTAAGCAGTTTGCTAAGTGAATTATTCTTGGCACAAACTGAAAAAAATTCATGAAGATACACTTTTAGATTTCTTCATATATTTCTCACCAAAAATTAAAAAATTTAATATCTAGGCAGATTGTAGATTCGAAATATGGAAAAAAATTGGTTTTTATTTCAGAAAAAGTCCGACTTTGTGTCAAAATAGCTATGTTAGAACAACACTATATATAAATCTAATACATAGCCTAAGTCACACTTTCGAGACATAAAAAACACAATTTGAATTTCGTCAATCGGCCCAGTAGAACAGGAGATATAGAACTGCTGTGTATATCTCTTTACAACATCCAGCAATATCTGCCATCACGATTTTATTCCACTTTCCTTGACACCGTATTTCCATGTCTTTTACATCTGATGAAATCGTTCACCTTGTCCTTCACTGACTTTTCCTAGATTCCCTGGAAAGTAATCTATGTGTGCATGTAAAAAATGTAAATTAATACTTATGTTGCGTTCAGGTAATCTTAATTTTTGTAGCATGTCTTCTACCATAATTCTGTGTTTCCTGTTCCCTAAAAAAGTGTTCATTCACCTGTTTAAAACTCAACCATGCTTCTTTTTCACAATCATTTATCATTACTTCAAATTTTGAAGCTAACATAAGTTTTCGAATTTGAGATCCAACAAAAATTCCCTCCTTAAATTTAGCGTCAGAAACAGAAGGAAATTTTGCAACAAATGTACTTAAAGCTATTATTTCCTTTATTTAAAGCTTTGATAAACTGTTTCATAATACCGAATTTAATGTAAAGAGGGGGCAGGTGATAAACACTTTCAGAAAGGCCAATCTTTTTTTCCCAGTGATTCTTTATATCCTGACTATCCCAATCTCAAAGAAAAGATGGAAATTTAGTGTAACCAGATTGTCGTCCAAGTAACATTCAAATTACCTTCAAGTTATCACATAAAAGCCATTATTTATGTTTGTTACAATTCACCTTGTCTAATAAAAATGAAATGTTTTCATATGCTTCTTTCAAATGAACAAGTGTGCCACTGGAATCAACACATACTGATTTTCATTATGAAGTAAAACTCCCTTCAAACTTCTTTTTGAGGAATCTATAAATTGTCTCCAGTCAGAAGAATTGTGATTAATACCACAGAAATTCATTAATGCACTGACATCATTGCAAAACATAAGTGAGCCTCTTTAAAAAAAATATGGTATCAATTCTTTTTCACATAATCTATACCAGGGATTCTCAACCCCGTGCCCGCTAAGCTATTTTTGCACGCCCATGACTGTTCGCTATACATATCAATATCAACCATGACCATCCTGCAGCTGGCTATGATTTTTTGTGCGGCCACTGGATTCATCATACTTTTAGAAATAAAATATAAGCCGTAAAATTACTGTACTGGCACACTGTTTTGCTACCACTAGTACTCGTAATATTGTTTTGTCTTATCAGTTGTTACTGTCATTGAAGACCCTTATGTTGACTCTGTTGCACATTAAGAATTTTCTCAGCAATTTTTAACTTTTAAAACTGTTTAATTTTTATTTTAGGTTTCTCACCCTAAAATGAGTTCCTCCAGCAAAAGGCAACACATGTATCATTTCAAAAGCGATTGGGAAGAAGACTATGGTTTTATCCAGACAAAGGACAAGTGCATTTGTTTGGTTTGCAATAATACTGTATCAGTTTTGAAGAAACATAACTTTGAACGCCGTTTCAAGACTAATCACAAGACTTTCGACGTTGAGTATCCACCTAAAACAGAGTTGAGAAAAAGGAAAATTAATCAACTTAATCAAGGCTATCTGCCCAGCAAGCGGTTTTTACTAATCGTGCAAATAAAAATGCCACAATCACTTCTTTCAAGATTTCTCATTTGTTGGAAAAAAGTAAAACACTTTTCTCAGACATAAAATTAATCAAGAAAGCATTTCTAATGGGAGCTGATGCACTGTTTGAAGGATTTTGTAATAAGCAAGCAATTATTACAACAATACAAGATGTGCAGTTATCAACTACTAAGAGAATACAAATGCTTTCAACTAATTTACAAAGTCAGTTGAACGATGATATGCAAAAATGTGAATGGTTTTCAATTCAGTTACACGAGTTGACAGATTCATCTGATAGAGTGCAATTGGCAGTATGCAGGGGTGTTTGCGGGACCCCAAAAAATCCCCTGAAACTTTTACGGACTTACTACCGACATTTTGGAGTTTCGAGAAGGGGGGGGGAGAAATGAAAAATTAGAATTATGAAGTATTGAATGACCTAATTATAAAAGTTCAATGAATTACTTTTTTTGCAAAATTAATAACCATAAATTTTCAAACACATAAACTACTACATTTTATGTAAATATTTTAAATTACCTGAATTAATTCTTTAAAAAAAAATTATCTAATTTCTGCTGCTTTTTTTTATTTTCTGATGTTTGTAGACTTGTCTTTCTTTTGTGGTGAACTTCATAATTGCAGGAAGGTTGACTTTTATTTTCCTCATTTACAGTTGAAGAAATTTCCTCGAGAACTGCACATGCAGAGGTAGAAGCAGTTTGCTTTTCTGCTAATGTAGAAGGTTTTTCAGAGACTTTTATAGGTGACTCATCTGAAATACATGTTTTTAAGTCCTCTTGATATGTTTTCCAACTTCTGTTCATATTCAGTAAGAGATCTTTGTGAATTGGATCAGTCATTGGATTTTTTTAGCCATATTTTTCACATGAGGTTTCTTTAGAAGCCATTAAATCATATTTAATAGTCTGCACTGCATCTAGGGAATCAATCTTAAGAGAGGTTCTATAGTCAGTGACAAGTGTATCCATTAAGTTGAATGCACTTTCCACTAATGGGCCATGGAAGCAGCTAAGGCAGGCTTTGACCAATTTAGCCAATGTAGGATACTTATAATCATTTGTGAAATCATCTTTTAAATTAAAAACTTTAGACCAATATTTATCAATTGTACACTTGACTTGATTTCCACTTTCATCAGATGTGTAGAGCATTTCTTTGGTGATATCAATATCACTCTGGTATAACCTTATTTCAGCTTCTACTTTTGACTTTTCATTATCACTAAAAATATGGGACATAAAAGATGATAATTTTTCAAAAGCTAATATTGTACTGGTTTTACCTCTTAGCTCTGGATCTAATGCTGTAAAACTAATTAGATATGAATTTTTAAGGGGTAATTTCTGTTTCATATGCTGTGCTGTATTAGTATAAGCTTTCATCAGAGAAATTTGGAATTCTTTTGCTATTGGATGATTTTTTGATAATTTCTTCAGGAGAGTGGAAGCTTCTGCACCAGTAAATATTACTTTGCTAGGTAGATGGAATTCTGGATTTGTGACATCAACCTTTAATAAATCATTATAAGATGTGCACTCTATATTTTCTGGCTTCATAAAAAAAGAGAAAAATTTTGCCATCAATTTATAAATACTGGAATGTATTAAATGAAGCATTGGTTTTTTTGTTTCAAATAATTTAATATATGTGTTGAACTCTGGTAATACTGCTGAATATAATGCCATATGCAATAAAGTTTTGTTTTGCATAACAAATAACCCATTTAGTATTCTTTTTTTCCGAGCTAAAGCATCCTTTGTGAGTTGTTGGGAATGCAAGCAAGAATACACCCCTTCAACAATTTTTTTCTGAGCTGCAGAAATATTTCTTTTATTGTATACAGTTTCAACATAAGAAAAATAATCCCCTTTATCAGTTTTATCCAAGTAGTGAAAATAAAATGCAATAAGAGCATCCCACAGATCTTTGATTCTTTCTAAAACACATAAAATGTACACCCACCTATGGTCTGGTCTCTTCAAGGGCTTAAGTTTTTTAATGGCAAGGGATTCACAGATTTTGAAAAAATTTTCTCTTTTACTGCAGCTTTTCATATCAAAATAGATGTCATCAAACAAATCTTCTAAGTATCTATCAAAACATGAAGCAAATTTTTTTGCACAGTTATTAGCTGTGTGACATGTGTCACCATCAATATCTAATAAGTGGGGTGCTTTGTTTGATCGTAGTCTGGTTTCAACACCCTTTTTTTTTCCACGCATGGTGTTACATGAGTCCATTAATACACTAATTAAGTTTGCCCATGGAATATTATTATCTTCAATAGTATTAACAACTGCTTTAAAAACAGCTTCTGAATTGCAAGATTCCATCTTTAGAGATGCAAAATGATGAACTACAACTTCATTTTGATTGTTGTCATAAAACTGCACCAATATTGCCAGTATACTTTCTTGAGCATTGCTAGTACTTTCATCCAAATTTAGAGAAAATGGAGTCTCCTTTAAAGTTTTAATGATATTTTCCTTAATAGTTTTTGCGAGCCCATATTTCATCTTATAACATGCAGTAGTCCTGGACATTTCCAACGAGTTTAGTGCCGTCTGATCGCGGCTCAACTGTTTGCTGAGTTCAATTAAATTGGGAGCTACATTGAAAGAAAGAGAATTCTCGGCGATAAACGAAGTTATTAATACCTCTTGGCGTGCTTTTCTTGTCACTATATCCAATGGCCGAGCATCAGTCTCCAGTAAGTCATCAGTATTTTTTGAATTAGCATAATTACTTAAAGTCATTGAATGTCTAATGCACTTTGAATATTTTATGTGCGTCACAGTTTTAGAATGATTTGTGAAAGCTTTGAATCCTTCTCCACCATACTTCAGCAGTGAGTTACAAAAAACACAATATGCTTGTCCAGCAACATTTATTTTCTTGCACCATGTGCCGATGGTATCCCCATTACCATCTCTCCGTTCAATCCAATTCCACCTAAATGCGTTCCGGACACCTTCTTCTAATTGTATAATATTACTATTTATATCGAGAAATTTCATAGTGAAATTCTCTTGCGTACATAAATAAAAAAATATTTCAATAAACGAAACGAAAAATTTACACGCGCATCAATAAATGAAACGAAAATTTTACACAGCGGAGGAAAAAAAGTTGCGAAGCAATCAATGACAAATAGCTAATACCGCGAAAAATCCCCCTTCTCTACTTATTGGCGCCACGCCAGGAGAGATAAGACCTTTGAACCCAGAGTCGCGTGATTGCACATCTGGTCGAATCCTTTTTTTCCTGCCGCGCCTACTTGCCGAAAAGAATCCAGAAGAGATGTCCGAGAACCGGGGGAATGAGTCATAACTCGCAATAAGGAAAGAACAAAAAAGAAGTTTTTTCCCCCTTTTCACGCATTATCACTGCCTTTGGAGAAAGAAAGGAAAAATTTTCACCACACACACTGACCTTGCGTTTTCTGCTTTCAAAGCAAATAAAATTACCCAGATCAAAATAAATAATTCATTATTATTCCTACTTCCTTTTGAACGACGATCCCCGGAATTTCCGGGCATCGAAGTTCAAAATCCCCGGAATTCCGGGGTTTCCACGGAGCACAAACACCCCTGAGTATGCATAATGATGGTTTTTAGTGATTTTAGTGTAAAAGAAGAACTACTAAAATTATTACCAATACATGGTAGGAGAAAATATTTTTAATATCTTTAAAGAGGAGAAAATATTTTTAATATCTTTAAAAATTACGCTAAGGAAATTAATATGCCTTTACAAAAGGTATCAGCAATAATTACTGATGGGGCTCCATCAATGGTGGGCTGCAAGAATGGATTTATATCTCATTGTGAAAGAGACGAATCTTTCACGTTCTTCATGAATTAGCATTGCACTATTCACCAAGAAGCATTATGTGCTAAAATATTATCCTATATGTCATGAATTTAATTATAAAAATAATCAACAAAATTCGAACAAATCCTTTTGTCACACAGAATCTATAAATCAATCGTAGAAGAGGGCAATTCTTCAAAATCTGACCTTATTTTACACACAGACATAAGATGGTTAAGTAGAGGTAAAGCTCTTGCCTGATTTTTTGAACATCTAGAAGTGATTAAATAATATTTCATTAAAGGTGAACGTTTCGAACAATTGGATGACTTTCTCTGATTGATGGATTTTGCATTTTTAACTGATATTTGTGAAAAACTGAATATTTTAAGCCTTCAACTTCAGAGGGAAAACAAAGATATAGTGGAAATGGTTTCTGCAATTAATAGTTTTAAATCAAAATTACAATTTTGGAAAGAAATTTTATCGAAAAGGTCTCTCGATCATTTTCCACGAATGAAAAAAGTCATCGGTGAAAATTCGTTTGAACCAAATTTATTTATTGGTCACCTTCAGAAGCTTTTGGAACAATTCGAAAATAGATTCCAGCAATTTTCGATTATTGAGCCAATGGCTTCATATTTTGTAAACCTATTCAATCCTCAAATTAATATTTCTGAAGTTGCAAATTCCATGGGGAAAATTATTCAGGAAGGAGCATCATCAATTGAAGATGAGATTTTAAATATTCAGACTGATATTGTATTAAAATCGTGCAGACTTAATGAAAATATTTGGAATCTAGCTGAAGATATATATATATATAAGAAATATTCCCTTCTGAAAAAAGGAGCTTGCAAATTAAAATCCTGTTTCAGTTCCACATATTTATGTGACTCGTTGTTTTCAACAATGAACACAATTAAATCAACAATCAGATCTCAACTTTACAACAGCAATCTCGAAAATGCTATAAGATCGGGAATATCATTTTATAAGCCTGAATTTGAAAAAATAGTGGATAATATGCAATGCCAAAACTTGCATTAAATGTAACTATTTTGAATTTTTTATTACCTTTTTAGTGTAGGATATTGTTTATGATTGCAATAAAATAAAGAAACATTAGAATCGTTATACTTTTTTTTAACTGTGCTCTCCACAGGGTTCGTACATATTTCTTCACATGGAAATTAAGCACTTTTAAGGACTTTTAAGAACCATTAATGAAAAAAATTAAGGACCTATGAGCAAATGGGAACTGAATAAATTCAATTAAAAATATTATCTATGCCTGAACTTCATTTTTGTAATACAATCCTATAACAAGAAAATAGATCCGTAAGTAGATGAATTATTAATAAGTTTGAGAATAAAATCAACTTTATAAATGTATCAAGCAGCATTAAATATTTTACATTTATAATAGTTAGACATATCTGAAAGAAGATAAGTGACATTTTATTTATGTTTTGCTAACAGTTAGCTTTATTTATTTTTTTTTAATATTTCATTTTTTCACATACTTGCTCAGTCTAGAGGTTTAGTAAGTAGCAAGTAGATTTTATGTCAAGAGGCACAGATTAAAATGAGCAGTAAGATCATAATCAGCATGATTCATAACAAAAGATCGCTCTGTACACGCTGCTGCTTACCTAGAAAGAGATCTGCTGATAAGAACAAACCTAAAAGGCCTGATGTGGGCACAGTTGGCATATTGTTTTAAGTCTCAATAGATGCAATAAGAATGAGTAGAATGCGCGGAAGAATGCAGAAGAATACGTTTTACATGAATTTTTGTGTTTTTGTGTTTTATCTTGTGACCAAGGTAAGGATTAATAAAAGGCAATAACTCGCTTTAATATACAGAGATAATTTTTAAGGTAAGCAGTTAGTTATAAATCATTAAATTAGGTAGTTAGATAACCTTAGTTATTATGGATTTATAGGTCAATATAAAATTTTATTTATTTTTTAAACACTAGTTGTTAAAAAAGGCCCTATTAAAATCACAATCTAATAAAATTTCACAGTTTACAATACATGTAATTTATGGCATTGATTCTTAAATGATATTAGGATAATTACACATTAAAAGCTACAAAACATTTATGTTTTGCAACAAAACTCAACCAAATATTTACGCGTCTTTTTAATTTGAAGCCTTCCCGGACATTTTGGTTAATTTGGATTTCCTTCCCTTTAAGCATCTATCTTTTCAAACAATCAGAAAATTGTCTCAATACGCAAACCAGTGTTCTCACCACTTTCTACGTGCTTTATCTCCTAACTTGTCAACCTTTCTACAATATAGCTCTGAGGGTTTACTTGATCTGGTAAAAGTTAAATAATCCAAAACCTCCCGACAGACGTGAAGCAAATTATCGCTATGTCTGAAAGTAATTGTAATGTCAAAGGTTCAAATAAGCCTCTTATTTAAAGAGAACTTAGAACATAAAGGCATGTTCTGATGCTAACAAAATCAATTACAGTTTGTGGTGATGTAATTAAACAAAAACAGTTAAATTCAAACTAAAAATGTGGACTAGTGGTCAAAGACTATACAATTTAATTTTAATTTAAGCTGACTCAGTAACTCTATCATATGAGGAAATGGGAAACTATAATAAAGGCTGAAATCATGAACAACTGGGTAATTTATATAATAATAACTATACATATCTTTGAAGAATAATTTTTTTTATATATTCAGTTTTCTTCAACACATTTCCTTTTCATTTTAGAATTTTTGGATTTAATTAAGGATTTCTTTTATTGTAAAAAACTAAATGCATTTAGAATGCATAGAAAAGGCTGCTAATATTATTTCTTTAGCAATATCAAAATTCAGAAGAAATGTAAAATATATATGGTAAGGGCTGGTTTATAGAGCTGATGTGGCAGAATTTTTAGAATTTAGTGACAAACTGAGCAACAAAATCTACAAATATCATAACTTTTAGAATTCTGTAATAGCAAAAAACTAGAAATATTTTGAAGGGAAAAAAAAAGAAGGAAAAGTGTAAAATTAATTTTATAGAGAAAACTGATGCATATTCCGAGAATTCTAAATATTCTGAGACAATTACATGGGAAAAACTCTTACTATCAAAAACTTAAGAAGACATTTTTAATAAATTACATGGCAAATTTCATTTTTAGTAAGAACTGTTCCGTAAATTGTGTTTTAAAGCATTATACCTTGTTTATTTCTCAAATTCAAAATATTCCATAAGTTATCAAAATGGAACTAAAAAAAATCGTCGAAAAATTCCCAGATCTCAGAATTAAAAATTTTCTACAAAAACTGATCTCAAAATCGCCAAAATGTTGATAAGTCGCCAAATTTAGAACCATTAAATAAAAAACTTCACATCACCAAAAATGAAAAGTTGCTTAAGAGCTCTTCATTTGAAAAAATGAATTTTGAAATGCTTATGTTTCACTTCTTGCTTAGAAACTTGAGTATCCCACTATTTATTTATATTAGAAATTAAAATAAATTATAACACATGAACCCATTTACCCATTCAAAAGATAACCATATACATTAGTGAATCGCCAAAAATATTCCTCCAAAATGCTAATTCACACTCAAAATGGCAGTCGTAAAAACAGACAGAAATTTCAGATGATTAAAATTAAGGACCTTCTGTCGATTTTGGCCAAAATTAAGGACTTTTAAGGACCAAAAATCATTTCCAAAAAACCTAAGGACTTTTAAGGACTCTTAAGGACCGTACGAACCCTGTCTCCAGCAATTTTCTGTTTGTCAGATGTGCCCAGACAGGGAATAAGGTTAAGAACCCTTGGTCTATATCATGAAAATGTATTTGTGGCAGAAGTAAATTTTTAGCTTTAAGGCAAGAACCAAGAAATTGAGCAGTTTCCTTTGACAAATTTACCTCTCTTACTATATCATCACGCTCACTTTAAATAATATTGGTATAGTTTCATTTGTTTCAGGTATATACAGATCTTCCTCTTCTTCAATTATTTGCAAATTTGAATAAATTTCTATATCACTTATATTTTCCATATTAGCTTGACAATAGATTTGCATTATCCTCAAGACAATCTGGAAGGAAGATTTTGCACAAAGATTTGCATTATGACCTATAGGTTTTATTGCTGAAGGTAGGTTTGGATATACAGTATCTCCTCTATTTTTTGCATTATAACCAGTAACATTTGGCACATAAAAATAGCCATCATCATAATGATTCTTTTCCATCTCTCCACATTACTGGAATTACAAAAGGCATTGAATTGTGCTTACTTTTACTCCAAAGGTACAAAGTTCCAACACAAGTTTAACATACTTTTTGAGGAGCCCATGGCTTGTCTTGATCACCTAATTAAAATCCAAAATATGCAAAGTACACATTTTTTTAAAAATGTGTGATATTTTGCCTTTGTTATGTTGGTTTATAGTCTCCACAAATATAACAGAATATATTGGCATCATTCACACATTTACGGGAAGCCATACTTTATAAAATACTAATTAAAAGCACTGAAAATAATTAATTGAAACTTAGCAAACAATTAATTTAAGGCTAAGAAAAAAAAGACAACTTAAAAGAGTCATGTGATTGAACTATCCTAAATAAAATGCTGTGATTAAACTATTCTAAATAAATTAGACAGAAAATTAACTACAAATGCATTTTTCCATATAAATCATTCCATTTAAAAAAAAACTTTACATGATAGGGAAAAAATATTCATATTTCTGAAGTCAGCATCAAAAATATTTCTAGAAACAATGAAAAATATTGAAACGTCAAAATCATGCTGACCAGTGTATAAATAAAATGATTTTGAGCAAAACACACTTTGAGAAAAAGTGTTTTTTGCTTCAATCTTAGTTATTTTTCAGCACATTCAATGATGTAAGTAAAAAGAAAACTTACCATTTCTTCAATAAAAATTTATTATAATACCTAATTTAACAGTTTTTTCTCTTTTCTATGACATTAAATTCTTATTCACTGCAAAAGGAATCTGTAAAATTTACACAAGTACCAGCTCACCAGTCTTATTTTTGTAATTAATAGATCTTATATTTTTTAACAAATATTTTGCTCTCCATTGCTAAAAATACATGCTTCTTCATACTTATGTTTTTCAATTACCATTGTTCTATCTCCTTCCAATATAAGCATTTCTAAATAAGCATCAAGTAGAGAAAAATGTAAATTTTAAGTGATGTTCTAATAGATATGATTTTTTTTAAATTCAATGTTAGAAAAAAAAATTTAATTTCTTCTACTCTGGATATAATCGTTATTCCTTACAATTTACATTTATATTACTATCTCGTAGTGTTGATTAGAAAGAGAGATAAATTTGTGTCTTCAGTTTTCAAGCATTAGCTGGTAAAAGACACAAATTTAAGTTTTCATTCGCAAAAATATTAATAACTTCTTTGAACATCTAAGCAAATAAATATATGCAAAATATTACAAATGCTCATTCAATCATTCAACTATTCACTTATCCTGAACATTTGTGGTCACATTTGATGAAACGGATCAACAAAAGAAGCAACTGATAAAATGACATAGCAGTTAAAATAAGAAATATGGTTCTATCCCATATTCCACTTATAATTAATTACTTTATTGCAACTTAAATACACTTGGGGGAACTGACATCAGCTAACTCTCAGGAGTGATTGGTTAATAATCTAACTTCAAAAATACAAATGGTATAGCAAGTATTAAACATTCAATGCATCACTATTGTTAAATGGCATCAAGTAATACTCTGATATCATGTAACCACCATGTGAGGCCATAAAATATAAACATTAAAAACTGTCATATACGGACAGCTATCAGTGATTTTTTGATTCTGTACACTTACAATGAAGTATTATTATCATGAATTGTACTACCTGATTATGGCAAAATACACTAGGACTATCTGTTAAAGGGTGGACACCTTCATGGAGGATTTTCTGAGAGAAATTGATTCATATTCATACTATACATGGAGAAAAATATTAAAACACTTATATAGCTGCTAAATTTCAATTGCAAGCCTAATTCTTTATAACTATTATTATTCTTTATGCATGAAATCCTACATGATAACCACTATAATGTCTATTTCTCATAAATTCATAATGGGCTAACTTCAGTGAATGTAGATGTCAGGAATAACAGAAATGGGTAACCTAACTATATACTTCTTAGCACTTCTATGAACATTACCATGACTTAGCTAATCCTCCATCCCCCCCCAAAAAAAAATTCACTTTACCTTTGCGAATACACTCTTTTTTGGTCCCTTATTTGGTCATTATAATAACTTTCTACTCCAGGATTATGTATTTGAACTATTTCAAGTAGGCCAGTCCTGTAAAAAAAATATATATATATATATAACACTATAATAATAGCTAATTAATTGGATAAATTTTTAATGCAATACATTTAGCTATAATTGAATTTTATTATATACATGTGACATAACCTAGTTTGTCCACTACAGTTATATACTTGTATCAATATCTATCACCTGGATAAGATAATATTAAATCAGTAACTTGGATATGATAAATTAAAAAACCTACATATTTAGCAATAATGATTTTTGTTAGCAATGAGAGTACAGTGTTAAATTCTTGTTAAAATTAACTTAACAAATACGAGTTTCTAGCACATAACCTCTAAGCTGATGTGCCAAACACAAGTTAAATATATTTTGCATCCAGTACTGAACAACAGATTTATAAAATCAAAATATATAATGATGAAAGCTAATACATGAAACACAAATATATATGTACATGAAACACTAATAATAGTTTCAAAATAGTTCTAAAATAAAAATAAATTACTTGAAAACCTTCTCAAATTAAATAATAAAATTTGATGTTGATTAAACAATCAAGAAGCATGTTACAGCCACTAAAAATGCTTCAATCAAAACCTGTTAAAATATGGAAATTCCATTTAGAAGTGATGTACTGACAAAACAGTATTACAGTATGAATAAACAGGTTCACTCAAGGTTCAGCTTTTAAGTTCACAAGTTAAACTTTTAAAAGGTTGGTTTCAATTGGTCGTGTGAGATTTAACACAATTCTAAGATGAGTTAAATAACTGTCTCATCTGGTTTTTAGTGGCCTCCCTATACTCAACCTGTATTCTAGGTTTGACACTTCTCAGCTTATGCAGAAGATGATCATCTAAGAATTAATTGCCATTTATTCAGAATTCGCTGCCTGATGACCATTCTGATATCTGTGTAGGGGACAAGTGGACAAGGCAACAGTTCTTCAGAGGACATTGCTAAAAAATAACTTAATAAGTCCTGACATTAAAATCAATAAATGGTGCTTCAGTTCATACAAAGAATGAACTTGAATGCAAGACAGTTCCTATTTGAGTTCCAGCAGAAAGCTCTGCTGGAACTTTCATTTATTCCTGTACAAAATTCTTCGGAGTTTTATGGGATTTGCAATAGGTTATTCTAAGAGATTATAATAGACTACATCCATAACACGAAAATGCTTCAGAATGCTAATTATGCCAAATATCTCCATCTACCAGCCCTTCATGGAAAACATTTGTCATCTTCAAAGATTTATTATTGTTACTTCATGTTCCTCTTTGTAAATGATGTACATATGAAACAAAAACACTTTACTGATTCAAGTGCATCCATCATCTTAACCAAAGGATCCACCCCTTCTGAACTGAAATACAACTGGAACATCACAGACTACATCACCCATCAGTTCTTAAACACAATCATCATAGGATGCTTCATGCAAATTATGATACATTCATTACTTTGCATCATTTCAGTATAACACAGAAATGTGGTTCATGATGAAACATCATGTTTCAGAGCATTGATACTACACTCATGAACAAAATTAAAGGATGGAACACATTTTTCCAAATATCTTGAGAAATAATGGATAGAAATAAAAGAAATTAGGTATGGATATAGTTTATTGTATGACAATAATGTATACAAAACAACAATGAAAATGCCACTGAGTTATGGCCAAGTGTCTAATGTGGTCCAAACTTGAGGCTGAAAGATGGCAGTGAAAATGTGGCTAGTATGGTAAATGATACCTCTGACAGACAGATAGCATTCAGAATGAGTAGCAATGCTGTTAACAAGAGAGTTCAGGAGTGCTTGTGGAAGTCGCACTCATTTCTCAATCAAAACAGTTTTTAACTCATGAATGGTTATAGATGGCTGCAATAGTCCACCTAAGAGCATCCCAAGCATGTTCAATAGGATTAAGGCCAGGAAATTTGGCTGGCCAATCCATTCATTGAATAACTTTGCTTTCCAGATACTCATCAACCAGGTGGACCCTATGGGTCATGCATTGCCATCCATAAAAATGAACTCAGGGCCAACAGAACCCCTGAAAAGTCTTGCATAAGGCTCTAAGATTTCCTGCCTGTATGCTTGGGTATTACGGAAACAGTGTCAAACACATGGAGTGGCATGCGGATATCTTGCATGATCCCTGCTCAGACCATCACTCCTGCAGCACCATATTGGACCTTTTCCATGATGTTGCTTGAGTGGTATTAGGTCCCAGGTTCCCTCCATATCAATAATCCTCAAGAATCAGGTTTTAGAATGAATCTGGACTCATCCATCAAGAGAACATCATCCTATTGAAGGTGTTTAGTGTTGGCATTGCATGCGCCATTGAAAACACTCTCTTTTGTGAGAGGGAGTGAGTAGGATGCAAATAGTGGGCTTTCTGGCCTACAGTCCTGTCTCAAGCAGCCTTCTGGCAACTGCCTTCCTTGAAACTGATGTTCCTGTGGCAGTAGTGAGATCACGAGACATTTGCATGGCTGTAGACATCCTCTGGAGCTCGCCTGAAAGTATCAAAAACTGGTCGTCATTGGTCATTGTGATTGTCAGGCAACCTCATCCTAGTCTTTTGGTCACTTTCCCACTGTTTTTAAACTGATTCCAAAAATTAGATATGACATTTGATGCTACTCTTGCAACCTAATCTTGGGACTGCCCTGCCTCAAGCCTACCCACGATTTTCCATTTCATACCTTGGTCTAAGAAATGATGTGTACTCATTTCACCTAAAAAACAGAAAAAAAAAAAAAGACTATTCAAGAGAGACAAAAAAACCATTACTGTGTTGTAGAGCAGAATGAGCTAGCTGAACAGCTAGATGCAGACTTTTATAACTCCTGTTGGCATAGCGACGCCCACAGGAATAAGCAAACTCATCACAGTATCACAGTGACATTATATGGCAACCAACTGTCCAAGTTTTATGTGGTATTTTAGGAGAAATGCAGAAAAATGCTTTCCATCTCTTAATTTTTTGACCAGTGTATGTGCCTCCAATTACTACAGTTGTGAAATTTTGTGAATGGCTGTTAACAAGGCTCTCTTCCGAAGTATTTTTTGCCAAATACCAATGACACAAAATTATAATTTGAATAATAATATTCAGGTTAATAACATTCAGAAATAGTTTGTTAATCTGCATTTGTTACCTGCAATAATTTTCACCTAGCTGTACAACAGTTAAGTTATCACAATGCCTTACATACAAAACAGTTCTGATCTTTGATAATATCTTTTAACAAAGTTCCTTGTGATAATTGATGGTTAACTGCAATATATATTTTAAAGATTCATTAGACAGAATCCTTTGACATGTGAACAACATCATGAACTTTCTATGCAATGAGTCCTTTGGAATAATGAAACATAATAATCTGTTTTTCATTGTTCACATCTATTGCTTAATCCCATTTCCACTGAGCAGATAAAACACATGCTCTTTTGCATTTTATATATAT
>KK121308.1:161422-174793 GCA_000611955.2 Stegodyphus mimosarum
ATATATATATAATAATAGGCTAAAAATTAAGAACAAAATTTTTTAAACCCATTCTGTGCTACAGCTGCAGGATTGAAGTAAAATAAACTGAATGCGAAACATGTTTTTCAGAAAAGAGAATAAAACATGTTTTCAAAACCTACTAATCAACTTTTATGAAGGTTAATTCATTTTCCCCTGATGAGTTCTGAATTGCAGTTTCAGTAAAAAAGAGATTAATTTTTGTATTTTTATAAATTTGTATATTTCCTCTTTTGCATTTTTATTTTTTGAGTTTGTTCTACTATGATTTCTTATTTTACTTTTGATTTGTTTAGATATTATGTTAAACTTCATATACACAGTTGCAATTATTAATATTGCAGAGGAATTGCCTTGCTTTGATTCCAATTTAATATTAACTTTAGAAGCTTTAATTTTATATATATAAATTAACACATGTTGACTAATATTCCAAACTAATATTTGTTTCAAAGAAAAAATTTATGCATTTCACAAGAGGCTTATAAAAACCTCTATTCCTCAAAATGCACAGTTTTCCTGTAAAACTCAAGGCTTTAATTTCAAATCAACATGCTTCTCTATTATGCACAAATATTCAAACTCTAATGAAGTAAATACAGATAATCATAATTACTAATACTTTTCTCAAATAATTACATTACCTTTAAAATTCTATTTGAAATATAACAGTTTATATAAAATATAATACTTTTTATATAACATTTAAAATTTCATTAAAAAGTGTAATCAAACCTGTGAAGGGCCTTGACAATGTAATGAAGATTATTCATTCTAAATATTGCACGCAAGTACTGATCACTATAAGCTTCACTTTTATTTTGAAGAGTTACGCTTAAAGCTGATAACACTCTTGCTGAAATAAAATAATAATAATAATCAATAAAACATAAACACTAAAATTAAATAATCCATATTAAAGGAAAAAATATTTCTGACATTTAAATGATACAATGTACAGAAGAACTTTGGTCAAGTCAACATAAACAGCTTAATCAATGTTAATTTGTCTTGATAAATAAAATTTTTTGTTTATTCAGTCCCTGTCTTCAATTTTGACTTATCAATGTTTTGACTATTTTTCTTTCTTTATATTTACATACTTTTCGCCCATTAGAACAAATATATTAAACTTCAAATCTCAACCTCATCACTGAAAACCTATACTGTTGAAAAGATTAAAGCATTTCAGATTGTAAAAATAATGAATTTGAATTGCATCATACAAAGAAATTTTGCACATTAAATATACAAAAATTTTAAGCTCCCATTCAAATATGAATTTAAAGCTTCAAGAAATACGTAAAGTGTAAGTAATTTTCATTACTTATATCCCACAATAATTGACATAGAAATGCACAACATAAATTTATGGCTCATTTCTTAATTTTAAATCTTGTAATTTCTTCACCTTCATATTAGCTCATGATTAAAAGCAAACAAAGCTAACAACAAAAATTTTAACATTATTTTAATAGCTTAAAGATGGAAATTAGTGAAAAGAAAGTATATGTGTGCAGCCTGATTCAAACTTAACCAACTTCTAATTAAAAACAGATAAAATCAATAATGCTTAGTTTATATACAGGGTGGCCATAATTAAACTGACAGTGCTCACAGTGTTCTGTACCATGATCTATTTGTGAGAATGACGCCACATTTTGTAGGAAGATTAAACAAGGCAGGGGATGAAGGATTCCGCGAAAAAACAAATTAGTTCCAAAACTCACCGCTAGGGGAATATTTGGGGCTGTGTAATAGAAAATAGAGTGTTAACAAATGCAAATTAATACGGAATAAAATTACCTTTTATTATACACATTTTCTGATTTAGTTCAAGTGCAATATGGCAACACTTTTAAAAAAGAGTAAAATCTACCTAAACACTGATAAAGTCTCGTGATCTGCAATATCACGTACGCTGAGCAGAAGAAGAAGTTCTTTATTCAAATTTCACGTTACATCCATTGACACAGTGCCAGCTGCTTGGGTTTTAAAAGGCAATGTGTTACGTTTCGAATCAATCGGATTGAAAGTTTATGTGCAATGTCACCTTCTTTAGTCGAGCGTGCGTTACTGGTCCAATTCTTTTACCTCAACTAGCGCAATGCGTCAGCCGCTCTTCGTGCTTTTAGAAAGCAAAAAAAATGCGTAAAGGTAACGGTCCTGTGTCAGTTAATGGGCTAAAAGCAATGGTTGCAAAGTTTGAGAAAACAGGTTCTCTGAAGGTTCAGTCAGGCAGAGGACGAAAACCTGTACCACAGGATACAATTGAAGCAGTTGCCACGGCGATTGTCGATAGAGGACCAGACAATATTGCTGCCACCTCTAGCGCTCGTGGAGTAGCTCAGAATATGGATATGTCTTACAGTACAGTATGGAAAATCTTACGAAAGATTATCAACTTCTATCCGTACAAGATCAGCCGTGTACAGCAGTTACTGTACCCCGGCCATGATAAGCGATTGACTTTTGCTCTCACCTTTCTTGCCAGAATGGAGGTGGATGCTGCTTGGCCGTGGAGAATCTTATGGGGAGACGAGGCCCACTTTTACCTGAATGGAGCTGTGAATAACCAGAACTGCCGAATTTGGGATGACAAACCACCACATGCAGTCACAGCAATTCCCTTACATTCACCAAAGGTAACTGTTTGGTGTGGGTTCACAGCGGAATTTATCGTAGGTCCATTCTTCTATAAAAACATTACCCCGACAGGACCGGAAACCTGTTCTGTTACCGGAGAGAAATATTGCCACGTTGAACAGTTTTGTCGTTCCGGCACTTCAGCAAAGACAATGCCTGGGGGAAATGATTTTCATGCAAGATGGAGCCCCTCCACATGTTGCTGTATGGGTGCAACAGATGCTACAACAGAAATTCACAACAGAGAGAGTCATTAACCGCTACTTTCCAACTGCATAGCCACCTCGGTCGCCTGATCTTATCCCATGCAACTTCTGGCTATGGGGTTACCTTAAGTCCAAGGTCTATCAAGGAGTGATCCAGGACCTGGCTACGTTGAAGGATAACATATCGCGGACTGTGCGGGAGATTCCTGCAGACATGTTACTTTCTGCTGTTGTGCATATTGTGCACAGAATGCAATATGTGGTCCACAACAACGGCAGCCACATTGAACCTCATTTGAATGCAAAATAAAAGGCAATTTTCGTATTGATTTGCATTTGTTAACACTCTATTTTCTATTACACAGCCCCAAATATTCCCCTAGCGGTGACTTTTGGAACTAATTTGTTTTTTCGCGTAATCCTTCGTCCCCGTCTTGTTTAATCTTCCTACAAAATGTGACGTCATTCTCGCAAATAGATCGCGCTACAGAACATTGTGAGCACTGTCAGTTTAATTATGGCCACCCGGTAGCTTCTTTATTCAGCAGTTATGAACAACCACTTGTTAAACTTCAACTCACATTTCAGTTTCAAAGTATAAAAATAACATGTCTTATTTGAAATACACTTCATTTCATTAAAAAAATTATACTTGCAAATATGCACACTAAAATTAAATGCAACTTATGATCTCCTTTGGGGAATACTATTACAAAATACCTTTATATGCAATGCAATCTTCTATTTCATTAACTGAAATTTTAATTCAGCTATACAATTTTTCAAATCCTTATTCCATTCTGAATATATAAGAATTCTCTTATAAAATTCTATACTTATTCTATTCTGAATATGTTTAAATGGTTTTAAAAATATCAGCATATATGCAAATTATTATTTTAAACTTATTTCAGGCAACTACACAATACTTACTTATATACTGAGCAAAAGATAATTTTCTTTTATCTTTAGAAGTTGCAAATGAGGTGTCTTGCAATGTTAAAACACTTCCCAAAATATCTTGATAATCCTGAAGTTGTTCTAAAAGCATTATAGCCTAGAATTTTTAGACATATTTAAAATGTAAAACTGTGTAACATAGAAATATATAAAAATTGACATATTTAATATAAAACAAACACAAATTAATTTAGAACTATCATTATCATATATATTAAATTACTGTATTTACCCATATAATACCCCCATGTAAACCCCCTAGTTTTTTCAGCATATGATTTATGCTTTGTGGCAACAATGTAAAATACACTCACTTCCAAAAGTTAAGCACGGAGCGGAAAATGCTAATTCCCGGAAGCCAATCAGAAATGAAGACGATGCAATTCGCTGCAGAGGTAGATGGAAGTATGCAAATATGTTAGGTAACAGACAATCGCGCTTTCATGTCAAGAAATATGCAAAAAAGCAGTCTTATACGAAGCCAGCTTTATGAAGGGCTACAGAAGTTGATTGTAAGTGCTGAAAGAAGGTGTTTAAAACTTCCGTACAATTCGTTTTCAAGACATACATGTTTCTATGACTTCCAGAAGACGAATGGAAAATTCTGATGCTGTGCTCCACGCTGCCGTGCTGTGGAGCGCATTGAAGCAGGACATTCGATCACAGATGTTACTCTTTTGTTCGACGCTCATCATTCTGTAATTTCATGTTTATGGAAACAATTCCAAACCACACACAGACAGTTGTCCGAAGGCCCGTAGCCGGTCGCCCAAGGGTTACCACCCCCGCGGAAGTTCCGATATATTGCTATTGTAGCCAAGCGGAATCGCAGAGCAACCTTCACACGTGTGACGTCTATGGTTACAGCATCCATTGGTAAGGCGATATCTGCAGTTACTGTACGCCCAAGATTACATATGAGTGGACTGTATGCCCGGGTACCTCGAGTTTGTGTTCCTCTATCTGTCTAATCAAGAGGGGTACGATTACAGTGGTGCCGGGAACATGCCAATTGGAATGTGTCTGACTGGGGCAATGCCATGTTTATCCATGAGTCAAGATTTGCTCTGGAGCCAGATGACAAGCGCACAAAGATATGGCCTGAACAATGAACACGCAATAAGTTCCAAAACATCACCAAACATGCATTCCGAGGCGGAAGCATTATGGTGTGGGCAGGGATTTCATTAGGATACCGCAGTGACCTGCTCATTTTTTAACGGGGTTCTTTGACGACTGTTCGGTATCGAGATGAAGTCCTAGAACCCATTGTGAGATTGTACGCTGCAGCAGTTGGCCCTACTTTTGTTTTAATGGACGATAACGCACGTCCCCATACAGCTGACATCGTCGATGACTACCTGGAGAAAGAAGGAATTACGCATATGGCGTGGCCAGCATATTCGCCCAACTTTAATCCCACAAAAAATCTTTGGGATGCTCTCGGCCGCGCTGTATCTTCATGTTTCCCACCTTCAGGCACTCTTATTGAGCTGGAAACTTCTCTACAAGAAGAATGGCGATTGCTTAATTCTGCAGTTGTTGACCACCTAATTGAAAACATGGTCACAAGGTATAAACTTTATATACAGATGAGGGGGGATCACATACCCTATTAATGTCCTTTTTTTCATTTTATGCTGTTTATTTTCACTTTATACATAATTCTGTTTAAATCTCCATTATGTAATTAACTTACAAAAATTTAATATTGTTTTCATTTCTGTATATAATTATTGATTTTGTTTTATGCATAAATATATATGCTACTTTCCTGCCGAATTTTGTGTCAATCAAAGCAGTATTTGTTGATTGTTTTGCATTTTACATCTTCGTGCTTAACTTTTGGAAGTGAGTGTATATGCATAATTAGGAAAGTATTTTGTGCACATAAAAAGTATTGAAACTGAGAAATTCTTTGAAATACATAATACAATTATATTGTGTCTTTATGCATGTTTTTTAATATGCTGTGTTTATCATGTAAGCCGTCACTTATACAATACCAACAAAGTATGAAAGCTGGCATTCTATAAAATACCTAGGCATTTTATGGTATGCCAAAAACTGGCCAACAGTCCAAATGACACACCAACAAAGTATAAAATACATTTCCAATTTGTTTCGAATATCCATATGTTAATTACATTCACACATAATCAATACTTTTTAATACATTCATTCTATAATTCCACTTGCTGTTTTCTTTAATAAGAAAGGTAAAAATTTTGTTTCGTACATTTAAATTTTTCTTTATGTATTTTGAATAACTGAAACTTGAAAAGTGTAATAACTGGAGTATGTAATTAAAATAAAAAATAAAAATAGTAATAAGAATAAAAACTATTAATCTTCCTATGTTTAATGTTTTAAACAGAACTCTTCAAGAGGTTAGTATTCGAAATTTTCTTTATGTATTTTGAATAAAAAGTTTTCATTACACTCATTATTTTTCAAAATAATTCTTATCTTTTTGAAGAATGCACGTCTTTTAAATAATAGCCTTATCATGACCCTTTCCAAACTTTGCCTATGGAAAGTACATAACAATTTTCATACTTTCCCTAAAAACGCCAGGCATTCTGTAAAATGCCTACGTATTCCATAGAATGCCAGTGTTTCATACATTGCCAGTAACATGTATAACATGCATTTTTCATCTCCCACTTTATAAGTGGTAAAATTAGCAGGAAAAGAGAGGATATATGTGAGTAAATATGAATGTATTTCCATAAATTATTGTATAATAACTTACATTACTAGTTAGCTGGTGCACTGTTCCATCTTTTGGCATTTTAGTATCAGGATCATTTTTTACACTTTCTATAAATTCTTCAAGAGTTTTGCTAATCTGAAATTAAATAAAAAAAATTTACATATTTTAAAAAGAATCTAACAAACTAACCTTTAACATGAAGGCTAACATTCTTCAATGTTTTGACTCAACAAGCTATGCAGGCAGAACAAACAGTGCATTCTAAGATATAAAAATCTAATTACTTCAGAACTAAAATTACTATGAAGATTGAAAGAGAAGTAAAATGCATATAGATTAGATCATTAAACAATTTAAACATACAAACAAACAACAACTAGCAAAATACGTATAATAGTGATAAAAACTTCAATGATTACTGAGCTCCCTAATGCATCAAGAGGATAAACTGAAATGCTCAAAAGCAAGAAAAATCTCATATAGTGATCAATGTTCCACACATTTTGGAATTTATTTCTGGTTTCGAGTATAGCTAAAAAATAGTATATTAACTTCATAAAAAATCTGCATAACAGTTCTTTCTCCTGAAAAACTACTAGTAAGAATAGAAAGTAATAAATATTTAATTGTAAAATTCTTGTGCTCAAGCCTGCAAAGGATTGAATTAAAAGCAATTAGTATAAAAAGAAATTATTTTTTAAATAGATTTTATCTCAGGAAAATTGTATAAGAAAATTAATTTATGGAAGTGAAAAAAAAAATTAGGCCCGAGATGTAAATTACTCTTTTAAAGTGCTCTTATGGCTAGAAAAGTGTAATAACTGGAGTATGTAATTAAAATAAAAAAATAAAAATAGTAATAACCAGGGTTCGTACACATTTCTGCGCATGGAAATTAAGTACTTTTAAGGACCATTAATGAAAAAAATTAAGGACCTATGAACAAATGGGAACTGATTAAATTCAATCAAAAATATTATCTATGCCTGAACTTCATTTTTGTAATACCATCCTAAAAAGAAAATAGATCCGTAAGTAGGATGATTAATTATTAAACATGAATTAATTAACAAAATTATTAATAAGTTTGAGAATAAAATCAACTTTATAAAATGTATCAAGCAGCATTAAATATTTTACATTTATAATAGTTGGACATATTTGAAAGAAAATAAGTGACATTTTATTTATGTTTTGCTAACAGTTTTATGATTTTTTTTAATGCTTCATTTTTGTCACATACTTGCTCAGTCTAGAGGTTTAGTAAATAACAAGTGGATTTTGTGTCAAGCGGTATAGATTAAAATTAGAAGTAGATCATACTCAGTATGATTCATAAAAGATCGCCCTGTCACCGCTGCTGCTTGCCTAGAGAAAGACCTGCTGATTAGAACTACCCTAAAAGGCCTGATGTAGGCACGGTTGGCAAGATTTGAAAGTTAGCTGAGTTCTGCCTGTTACAGTTAGTGTCGTAGCTTCGTGTAGGTCCAATAAACCGCTTAAGCGCCACAGGTGGTAAGTTGTTTTGTATTGTTTTAAGTCTCACTAGATGCAAAAAAAAAGTTTTACGTGATTTTTTACATTTTTTGTGTTTTATCTTGTGGCCACGGTAAGGATTAATGAAAAGCAATAACTCGCTTTAATATGCAGAGGTAATTTTTAAGGGTAAGCAGTTAGTTACAAATAATTAAATTAGGTAGTTACATAACCTTAGTCATTATGGATTTACATAGCCAATATAAAATTTCATTTATTTTTTAATAATATTTGTTACAAAAGCCCTATTAAAATCACAATCTAATAAAATTTCAAAGTTTAAATTACATGTAATTTATGACATTGATTCTTAAATGATATTAGGATAACTACACATTAAAAGCTACAAAACATTCATGTTTTGCAACAACAAAACTCAACAAAATATTTATGTCTTTTTAATTTGAAGCCTTCCCAGACATTTTGGCTAATTTAAATCAATTGCCTTCTCTTTAAGCATGTTTTCTAACAATCAGAAAATTGTCTCAATACGCAAATCACTGTTCTCACTAGTTTCTACATGCTTTATCTCCTAACTTGTCAACCTCTCTAGAATATAGTTATGAGGCTTTACTTGACCTGATAAAAGTTAAATAGTCCAAAACCTCCCGACAGACGTGAAGCAAATTATCGCTATGTCTGAAAGTAACTACAGTGTCAGACACAGGTTTAAATACGCCTCTTATTTAAAAAGAACTTAGAACATAAAGGCATGTTCTGATGCTAACAAAATTAGTTACAGCTCGTGGTGATGTAATTAAACAAAAACAGTCAAATTCAAACTAAAATGTGGACTACTGGTCAAAGACTACAATTTAGTTTTAATTTAAGCTGGCTCAGTAACTCTGTCATATGAGGAAATAGAAATGGGAAACTATAGTAAAGGCTGAAATCATAAACAACTGGGTAATTTATATAATAATAATTGTACATATCTTTGAAGAATAATTTTCTTTATGTATTATTCAGTCTCTTTCTTCAACACATTTCCTTTTTATTTTAGAATTTTTGGATTTAATTAAGGATTTCTGTTATTCTAAAAAAACTAAATGCATACAGAAAAAGCTGCCAATTTTATTTCTTTAGCAATATGAAAATTGAGAAGAAATATGAAATATAGGTGGTAAGGGCTGGTTATAGAGCTGATGTGGCAGAAGTTTTAGAATTTAGTGGCAAACTAAGCAACAAAATCTAGAAATGTCATAACTTCTAGAATGTTAGAGCAGGCACTGGAAGCAGATTTTAGAAAGGCACTAGGCAGCAGAACTTAAGATTCACAGAGATTGCATCAGGTGGAAATATGCCTAGCGCCAGTTCTGTATGATGCATTAAGGCATATTATATGAATCTTCTAAATTGACAGTTTTCAATTTCTTTATTAATAAAAAAATACATTTCTATAACGCCTGTCCATGTGATAAGACTAGAAGCATTCCTGATATTTTCCATGCTTGTGTCCAACGAAAAGTAGAGAAAATAAAGGGAAGAGAAACATGTTAAGAAAAAGATTCTAGTATCAGAAATAAAACATTCAAATATTATGTTTTCACTGTTCTTCAAGGCGTTCTCGAAAAAGTAAGAAATTAATCACAAACTTTCTGTAAAATACATCCATTATGTGTTAATTCCATGGAGATATTTTTAATTTTGTCACATATTACTGGAATCTTCTAGAATAGTGGGTCTATAAATCTTGCCTTCAAATCCGTCTAAACTTTCCAAGCTGCAGTGTCTAAAATCCTAAAGAAAAATTATTCCTACCAATTCTGTAATAGCCAAAAGCCAGAAATATTTGAAAAAAAGGAAAAGTGTAAAATAAATTTTATAGAGAAAATTGATGCATATTCTGAGATTTCTGAATATTCTCAGACAATTACATAGGATAAACTCTTACTATGAAAAAATTAAAAAGAAAACATTTTTAATTAATTACATAGATAATTTCGCGTTTAGTAAGAACCGTTTCGTAAATTGTGTTTTATAGTATTATACCTTGTTTATTTCTCAGATTCAAAATATTGTATTATAAGTTAAAATGGAACTTTATAATATGACAGCGAAAAAAAATATTTTATTATAATGTTTTTTTTATATATAATTTCAATGTATTACCATTATTTTAATGGAATTTATTACTGTTACAATGTACTAAAAAATCGTCGAAAAATTCTCAGATCTCGGAATTAAAAATTTTCTATAAAAACTTATCTTAAAATCGCCAAAATGTTGATATGTCACCAAATTTAGAACCGTTAAGCAAAAAAATTCACATCACCAAAAGCGAAAGGATGTTTAAGAGATCTTCATTAGAAAAAAAAATGAATTTTGAAATGCTTGTGTTTCACTTCTTGCTTAGAAACTCGAATAGCCCACTATTTATATTAGAAATAGGAACAAATTATAACACATGAACCGATTCAAAAGATAACCATATATATGTCAGTGAATCGCCAAAAATATATTCTCCAAAATGCTAATTCACACTCAAACTGGCAGTCGTAAAAACAGATAGAAATTTCAAATGATTAAAATTAAGGACCTTCTGCCGATTTTGGCCGAAATTAAGGACTTTTAAGGACCAAAAATCGATTCCAGAAAACCTAAGGACTTTTAAGGACTCTTAAGGACCGTACGAACCCTGATAACAATAAAAACTATTAATCTTCCTATGTTTATTGTTTTAAACAGAACTCTTCAAGAGGTTAGTATTTATAACATTAAATCTGGATAATTAATGACTGCCAAACAACATGTTATCCAACTCAAACTGCTGTTAATTAACTGTTCTCGCATGCAAATTAATATTTCTAATAGTCTTATAATGTCAAGAACTACCCTGACATGGTGTTCGTTACTCTATGAATTGCAAGTAGGGAATATCTCTATGAATTGCAAGTAGGGCTTTGGCAAGCATTGCTTCAGCAGAGAACATAAGGCCTTTAGCATATCATCAACATCTAGTTTTTTGAGTGTTGTCATTTGGAAAATTATGAGATGTTTAATTTTGTTCTCAAGCAGTACTGTAATTTCGGGTAGATAAGCCGCCCTGGCATATACACCGCATACATGATAATTGACTTAAAAAAAAATTAAAGTTCATTGGATAAGCCGCACCTTCATATACGCCGCAGCAAAGCACTCCGAAACATGGCACTTAATATTCATTTATTCCAATCTGACTCATCGATGTTTGAAATAAATTTAACAAATGACCATCAAGGTCAATTTCCTCATTCTGTTCTAAATCACTTCTTTCAACGTCACTATCTTCATTTTCGTTTTTGATGATTTCTGATTTAACGAAAGCTGATACGATCACATCAACTCGGACTGATTGCCATGCTTTAGCGACCCATAAGGCAGCCTCCTCATACCAAGCTTTTCTCATTCATCCAGAATTTGTAAAGGAATGGAGTCCACTTTGCACCCCTTCCTCCCCTGCTTGAAAATTCTATTGATAGTGAGATACAGAGGCTGTAAAATTTTTGTAATCTCACCTGGTATCACTGGGACATCCGTTCTAAGTTTTTTTTTTGCTTCAGATCTTACCGTATCCGCTAAATGAGATCACATTGAATCCAGAACAATGAGGCCTCGGGGTTCAAAAAAAGCACCTTTCCTTTTTTGATAAATTTTTCTCAGCCAAAACAACATCACTTCTTCACACATCCATCCTTTTTCGTTGGCGCAAATAATAACTTCTTTAGGGAGTTTCCTTTTGGAATTATTATTTTTTTTTTTTTTTGAAAATTATCAAAGGGGTTAACTTGTTTCCATCGGCGGCACAACCAAAAACACAGAAGTCTTTTCATTCTTGTTTGTTAACACTAAAATAGTTTTTTCACCTATTGAATGAACAGTTGTGCTCAGAGGACAGTAAAAAGTAACAGGCAGTTCATCCATATTAATTATTTGCCCTCTTTTCAAATTTAGTTCTTTAATTTTCTTAGATGTGTACTCCAAGAAAGCTACCTTTATTTCAAACCAGTTCATGAGAAGCTTCTGCCCAACTGTTGTTTTGGTCCTGACAGATAATTTTTTCTCTTCAGAAACCTAAAATACAAATTAAGACCTCGAACAAAATTTTTCATGCCCATTTGTTGAGCAATTACCTTTGCTTGAAGGCGAATTCTAACTGTTGATACTGGTAATCCACCTTCTCTCTGCTCTATTGTCCATTTCTCTAAATTGTCTTTCAAAACAGGCCAGGCTATGACACCACTGCGACGAGGTCTTTTATTCTTAGGCATTTTCTCTACTTCTTCTTGTTCGGACTTCCACCGCCAAATGCATCGCTCATAAATTTCAAATTCTTTAGCCGCAGTGCAATTCCCAATTTTGTTCGCCTTTTTCACTGCCGAAAGCTTAAAAGCAGCTGTATAACTTTTTCTTCGAGTAGGAGACATAATAATATTTTTAAAGCACAAATGATAAGGCAAGCAAAAGGCAAGCTACAAAGCAATAAAAGGTGTAAGAATGAATACAACACTTGGTAAGTAACGTAGCTGTTTCCGTTAAAACAAAAAGTCACAGGAAAATGCGGGCAAATCCATGGAGTTAATGGAAAGTACATGCATTACAGTGTCTTTACAGAGAGCACCACCTATCTTAGTTAGGCAAAACTGAACTTATTGCAGTGCCTTAACGCAATCTGAGGTTAGAATATCACAGCGAATTCTTATCGTTTCACTTGTGCATAACTTACGATCTGAATTAGCGAAGTTCTAAGCACAGAGGAAAAATAAAATTCCCTCAGATATGCTGCTCCAGCAGATCTAAATTTTCAACTTTTAAACACATATTAGCAGCGGCTTATCTACCCGAAATTACGATAATTGCTTAAAAGCAATAATTTAAAATCAATAAATGAATTTTTTAAGAATTTAGAACTTTACTGTATTTTTTAATAATATATTTAATGGATATAAAATTATTATGTACATAATTATTTGTTGTTGCAACATTATTTATTGCAATAACTGAAATGTGCTTGTGATGCCTGCAGTACTAGTACAGAATCATCTGAAATTACTGATTACATAAAATTTAATATTACAAAATTTCTGCAGTTCTTACACATAATAAAACCATCATTAAATTCGTTAAATAAGTGTTGAAAAGTGCTGTACGGTAAATTACTTACTGTTGCTTGAACAGTAATGATAAAACTTCTTAATTTATCATATAATGAGGAAGAACAACCCTGCAAGATAGAAAAATACATTAAAAGATTTTTCCAAAAAACAGCACCAGACTATAGTTACAAAAAAAAAAAAAAAAAAAAAA